>WKFP01015329.1:173255-184712 GCA_011057875.1 Pterocles orientalis | reverse complement strand
GAGAGGAGGAAAACTATGAAATATTTTGGTTCTGCTACAAACTCATCTGAACGGAGGTATTTGTAGCATTTGTATGTTCATCTCAACCCAGCACAGCATCTTCCCCTGAACCCACTCCTAAGTTGTCAGCAGGCCAGAAAATGCCTTCTGGACATAAACACAATCTCTCCCAGGGTCCTCAGTGGGTCCTAGCAACTAAGCTGAAAGCCTGGGTCTTGACCACATTTGCAATAAATATCCCCAAAAAATCAATGCTAATTAGCTTGTGTTATGAATGGATTAAGTGAGACACCAGCTGCAAGAGGGCATTTTGATTTGGGTTGCGGCGCAGTAATTAGATGCACATAAGCTGGTTGGGGAGCTGTCAGTCAGCAAGCAGCAGCTTCCTTGGCGGTGTTGTGAAGAAGAGCTTTTTTGTGTCCCATCATTTATTTTACTGTGAAACGTTGGGTGATGTACCAGTGATCAAACACTGCGCATGAACCAGAATCCTCCCCTGAACCACAGCCATGCAACTTGGTGACTTCAGAAACTGGCTTCTCGTGCAGCCGAGCAATGCTGTTCTGTTTATGATGCAAAATGCTCCTCCTGTGGTGGCTGTTAATGTTAACAGCATCCTTCCCTTCGATCCATGACAGCCATTCCCCTGTTTTTATAGAATCACAGAATGGTTTGGGTTGGAAGGGGCCTTCAAGATCATCGAGTTCCACCCCCCTGCCATGGGCAGGGACACCTCCCACTAGTCCAGGTTGCTCAAAGCCTCGTCCAGCCTGGCCTTGAACCCCTCCAGGGATGGGGCATCCACAGCTTCTCTGTGCAACTGGGGCTACTGCCTCACCACCCTCACAGGAAAACATTTCTTCCCAATATCTCATCTACATCTGCCCTCTTTCAGCTTAAAACCGTTCTCCCTCATCCTATCCCTCCAATCCCTGATCAAGAGTCCCTCCCCATCTCTCCTGTAGCCCCCTTTCAGCACTGGAAGGTGCTGGAAGCTCTCCCCGGAGCCTTCTCTTCTCCAGGCTGAACAACCCCAACTCTCTCCAGCCTGTCCTCATACGGGAGGCCCTCCAGCCCTCTGATCATCTTCGTGTCCTCTTCTGGACCTGCTCCAACAGGTCCATGTCCTTCCTGAGCTGAGGCCCCAGAGCTGGACGCAGCACTGCGGGTGGGGTCTCACGAGAGTGGAGCAGAGGGGGAAGAACCCGTCCCTTGACCTACTGGTAACAATGCTTTTGATGCAGCCCAGGACATGGTTATCTTATTGTGCTGTGAGTGCACATTGCTGTGTCACGTTGAGCTTCTCATCAACCAACACCCCAAAGTCCCTCTCTGCAGGGCTGCTCTCAGTCCATTTTTTGCCCAGAGAATCCTTTCTCTACCATTGGTGCTTGGAATGGAGTTTGGGGAAAAACGTGTTCGAAGCTATCATGAAATTACCTAGAACAACAGTGATGATAGAAAAATATATAAAGTTGTAATTGTATATAATGTGTGAGACTCTGGTGGTTTGGGCATCTGTGTTGTGGTTGTCCTGGGCTCCTTTTCCAACAGATGGATAGAAATAGGTAACTCTAGGGTGATCAACCTATTTCAGACATTGTCAGTGTTAGGAGGAGAGGAATCACTGTAGGGATTTGTTTGGATTAAGTTGTCTGACTTTCAGACCCCTATTTTTAATAAATGAGACAGGAGGTATATCCTGCTTTTTCCTCCAAAGCTGGAGCTTGCGTAAGAATAAAATAACCAGACAGCAACTTTCTTTAATGTGAGGAAAGGCAGAAAGTAAAAAAGGCAGCTTGACTGCTCCTGACATAGCGCCTTTATCAGCTCCATAAATAAAGGGCATATGCATGGAATGGCTGACTGCGTCTCAGATTGCAATACCAATGTTTTAAAAGCCTGCTGACAGAGCATCTGCTTATTTCATTACTCCTCCGATGTCTTTGCAGGTAAGTCATGCATTATACAGAGCCATCTCTATCAATGCATGACCGGAGGGGGCAGTCTGTAAAAATTCTGGATCCTCCATTGCTTTCCCCTTACTTTCCAGGAGGGAAAAAATGTAAGGAAGGATGTATTCAGTTAATAGGTAAAATTCACAAAATAAAAACCTATTTGCAGTGAAGTAGGATTTGTTTAAAGAAAGGAGAACAACTCTATCTCATTATTGTGTGAGCTGGCTGCATGTGCAGCCGAGCAAAGATCGTTTTCAATAGACTCCCACTCAGAAAACATAGTGGGGGTCTCAGTATTAGGTGAAAATGGAAGTGTCATGCTTTACTGGAAAACAGACAGTGCTGAGTTACAAGATCTTATAACGATCCTTGACATTGAAACAGCACTTTGAGGATTTCAGGTAGAAATTCAGCCTGGCTCTGACCGCAGACTAACCTGTCTTGTGTTATCAACAGTAGAATCATAGAATCATAGAATCATTAAGGTTGGAAAAGACCTCAAGGATCATCAAGTCCAACCGTCAGAACACCTAACCCACTAAACCATGTCCTGAAGCACCACTTCTACGAGTTTGTGTTGCAGAGGAGGTTCACAGTAATCCCACTGAATTTAAGTTTCCCTTTTGGAGCAGAATTTGGTCCAGCATTAGTAAAATACAGCTTATTGAAGAAGAAGAGCCAACTATCTCCCTGTGTAGGTTTTTCAGTGGGCAAGTTCGTGTTAGCCTCGTGCTGTGTCCTACTGCCCTGCATCACAAATGCTGTCTTTGGTTGTTGTTAACTAAAAATATTGGACCTCAATGCCTGGGGTTTTTTAGCACTGTTTGTACCCAGTGAGATCTGGTTTTCTCAGGCACAAAGTCCTGATCACCTGCATGGCATTGACTTGACTCAGCATCCATAATTCAGAATCCCAGGATGTAGATCTGAGGATGTCTACTGGCTTTCTTTGCAATTCTCATAGAATCATAGAATCATTAAGGTTGGAAAAGACCTCAAGGATCATCAAGTCCAACTGTCAACCCAACACTACCTAACCCACTAACCCATGTCCTGAAGCACCACATCTACACGTTTCTAGAACACCTCCAGGGACAGTGACTCCACCACTTCCATGGGAAGCCTGTTCCAATGGTGACTCTTTCAATGAAAAATATTTCTAATATCCAGCCTAAACCTCCCCAGTGCAACTTGAGGCGGTTTACTCTTGTCCTATCACGTTACTTTAGAGAAGAGCCCAGCACCCACCTCATTACAACCTCCTTTCAGGCAGTTGTAGAAAGTGATAAGGTCTCCTCTCAGCCTCCTCTTCTCCAGACTAAACAGCCCCTTCCTTATCCAATGTGCTGTTTGTTCTGTAGTGACATAGAATCATAGACCCACAGAATGGTTTGGGTTGTAAGGGATCTTAAAGATCATCTAGTTCCACCCCCCTGCCATGGGCAGGGACACCTTCCACTAACCCAGGTTGCTCAAAGCCTCATCCAGCCTGGCCTTTTTCTTTGGGTACCTACTGGTCTTCTCTACAGAGGAAGACCCAATCCAAAAGGTGGTTTTGTCACCGAAGAAGGGACCATAGTACTAACACACGTAACACTGTGGTGATTCAGTATTGGGCAATATTGGCCAATCTACATACACATTCATGTCTGTTGTAGGTCTTTTTTTGGTCAGAGACAGTAGAAAGCTGTTAGTTGTGGAGCTGCTTATGTGAAATGAGTTTCTGGGCCTCTGTCCCATTGTTTATAACCTCACCCATTGGATATCCACGCAAATTTTTTTAAAATTGCTTCTGGATCCAGCAGATGTAACAGGGATGAACATGATAAAGAGAGCCGTGGAAGTGGCTTTCGGTTCTGGAATTCACGAGGAGTTAGGCAGCAAAAGAGTTTTAGCTTTATAGACTTTCCTAATTAGCAACCGTAGCTGAGGAAATACCGTGAGACATTTTCCGCAAGTATTCATTAGCTGTTGAGTTTTTTATAAGCTTGGTTAGACTTTGTACACTTTTCTCCCACCATCCCGTCGTGTTTGCTCTTGACAAATATTCCAGTAAACATATTTTGTGAGTGGGGAGTGTTTGTGGAGGCTGCAAATACTGGAGAGTATTCCTGAATAGTGCCTTTAATATTGCAGCTGGAAACCTGTTTCTAGGGATCGTAATGTCCCTCTGTTGAGGAGACAACCATCACTGTGTCATACAGACATTTTAACAGCTCATGAATTGGGAAGAGATCAAGAAGAGTTTTTTAGAAAAAGAATTTCAAATACGTATTTTTTAGGCAAACAGCAATCTGCTAATAGTTCACAAATCAACACGCTGGATATGTCAAATGCCTCTCTCTTCTGCGGTGCCCCGTTTCTGGGATTTAAAGTCACTAACCAATTTCAAAAGCAAAACCAAATATTTTATTTGCTATTCTCCTCAATTTCAATCTGTGGAAGAAAAGAGGTGTTTAAAAAAATACAAAAAAGAAAATCAGGTCTGTTTAGAATAGCTTCCATAACATTGTTTCTTATTGATTGATCTCTAAATAAGAGACTATTCCTCTTGACTCGTGCTCAGATGAATGATTTCTAAGGCTTTTCTCTTTGTGACAGCGATGAATTGGTCGCTGTTTGTATTAAGCTTTCCTAAGTGCACTATTAAATAGGCAAAACTTCCAACAATAAACAGGCTGACTGGCTCGGTGATAAATTGAAAAGAGGGGGAGGTGTGTATTTTTAGACAGAAGAATCATCATGGAAATTGTCCGATTGCCATGCATTTGGAAAAGAGAAGGGCTGTGTGGAAAAATGCTTCAGATAGATGCCAGACATTACCCGCTCTTAAATCAACGAGATTGTGCTTTGGAAAAAAAAAATTAAATACTCGTCTCATCAATTCCTGTCTTGTCCTAAGGCTTGCCTAGGATCTGAGCATTCCTGATAGTGTTGGAAGCAAACCCTTGTGGCTTTCTTTAAAAAATCCTTTAAGTTCGTCTTGTCATCATGATTTGCAAGCAGGCTTGAATATTTTACTTTTCCCCTACGTGAGGAAAAAGATACGGGCAATTAAAGATGCAAAGAAAAGAAAAGGGATCCTCAGGGACCTTTGGCTTGTTTTGTCCAGAATTTGTGATGTTATTAAAACATGAATAAGGACAACTGAATTAACAATTTTCTCTCCAGTTTGCAGTGTCAGAGGATCACGGATAGGAGTTATTGTTCCAGGTGAGAATGGATGGCATAATTCTAAGGTTCAGAAGTTGCCAGGCACATCACCACATCCATGGAAAGCCTTGCGTTATGGAGCTGAAAGTTGAGGTTCAGGGTCTAGAGGGGCTTCTCAGCTCCCCCTCAGACCCTCAGCAAAACCTTCCCCTCTTCTCCGAGCTGTGCAAATGAGCTCGTCGTATCTGTCTCACAGGGGGTGTTAAGAAGCTTAATTCATTAGTGTTTACAAAGTGTTTCTAGATCCTCAGATGGAAGGCTCTATAAACAGACAGAGTATTACTAATTGCCAGCTTATGCTGAACTGCAAAGTGAAAATCGGGATGGCTGGGGGAAAGAGGAGGTGAATTTTCTGATAAGCTGCACCAGGCTAGTGGCTTCAAGTTATAGCAGCTTAAAGTTTGATTTCCCATTACCATTGTCTTAAAAAGTTTACTTTGAGGAAAATCAAGTCACATTCCAGCTTGTGAGTGGGGACTCCTATACTAAGGAATAAACCATAGACTTAATTTGGGTAATCATTCCTGAATGTATACCGTGAGGTTACGTTGCTTTAAATTGAAAGAATCCCGATTTACCGAGTATGACTTCGGTGGTGCTGTTAGATTTATACAAAAATACGTTAGAAAAACAACCTTGCCCATCTTCACAGCCAAGGAGCACACCGTGGTACTAATGTTCAGAGCATTTCAAAGCATATAGATGGGTTTTTTTGTTTGTATGGTTTAGTTTCATGATTTTGTCCTCTTCATCCAACCCTGGCAGGAAAAAAACAGACTGGTTTATTCAATCCTTTCCACTTTCTGAATTTCCTGCAATACCACAGCAATGTCGTACTTGGGTTCCTAGTTAACTTTTTGTTGGCGTTTGGGAAGGTGTCAGGAATTGGAATAAGTTGGGTAACTTGTGTTGTTTGTATTTATAAATTGTGTTGTTCATATACATTTTTCTGTAAAGCCTGATTCTTTAGGGCCGAGCTGTCTAAAGTTTTTCAGAAATTAATCACAGAAATGGAAAGAAACTTACTTAGTGCTTTGTCAATCTTAAAAATATTCCACTTCTTCCACTTTTTTTTTTTTTCCTCAGACCACACTGTTAAAAAAAAGTAGTGGATAGCCATTTCCCACTTGGCCTCCAAAGGGTGAAATCCTCATCTGGTATAAATTGGCGTAACTCTATTCAAATCAGAGAGAGACTATATTAATTCACTCCAGCTGAGGCTCCAGCCTTTAAAATGCCAGTGAGGAGAGTGAGGTTTTGCACAGGATGGATTTTTCGGGCTGGGTGGAAGGTTTTTGCTGTGTAACTTCGTTATATGTCTAGGCTTAGGGCTGTGGGAAACTGTCTATTTGACATCTGCAGCCTACACAGCGAATGCTTTGGCAGTTGGAGTTAATGCCTTTTGAATTTGCAGGTTGTTTACTTTCAGCTTGAATGTGGATTTGCTTTCAGCCTCAATGGGAAATCTAACATAAGAAGTAATAGGGCCAGCCATCTGTCCGAAAGGGGATGAGAATTCCTGGTTTTGAAGTAATAATGGAGAGCAGGGACAAGTTCACCCCACGTGTAATCTCTGGCAAATTACTGATGTGCTCCTTAGATTTCCGACCCAGGACCCAATCCCTCCGGTACAGTGTGAGCAAACGTAGATTTAGGAGATTAGACCTGTAAAATTAACACGGTCAGCATCCCTTTCCAATGGTCGCTTCTGCGAATGAGCGTTGTTCCAGCCCTTTTTTCTTCTCTGATTTACAACCGGTTTTGGCAGACAAACCGTGCACCTGTGGAGCACTCTGCTCCATCGCTGCTGAAGCCCGTGATCTCGGGGGACCGGTAAACACCACGAGTGAATGGGAATCCCCAATTCTCGCCAGCATTTCCTGCAAGTAAATATCAATCCATGTGTTAGTCATAGGGAGAGAACGGTGTCATAACTAGATAGATTGGGTCCCGTTTTCAAAAATGCTCTGGGCCAGATTTGTCAACCATTCATCACTCACGAAAGGGTCCAGCTTTTTTACTTCCTTTCTTTTAAGCCAAAAGTTAAATCCATGCTTCCCTCCCACCGTCTAAACTAAGAAGCTGCACAAGAGCCAAGGTTTGACAAAAATTGTCAGCATCGTGCAGCATTTCTCAGGAAGTGGTGGAGTCACCATCCCTGGAGGTGTTTAAGAAGCATATAGGTGTGGTGCTTTGGGACATGGTTTAGTGGGTTAGGTGGTGTTGGGTTGACGGTTGGACTTGATCCTTGAGTTCTTTTCCAACTTTAATAATTCTGTGATTCTATCATTCTGTGACACAATGAACAGATTTTGCAAAGCATGTGGTGGGTGATAGAGCTTCTTCCCATTCCCACATGTGGACATGAGTAGGGACTTGGGCCTTTTGTACCTGTCTTGGTCACCCACTAGAAGTGAGAAAATTACTTAGATTGTGTGTACTGTGCTGTCTAGAAGGCTGTGCAATTGTTTTGGAAGCCTGTGTAGTCTGAACTCTTGGTTCACACCTTTTTCACTGGCTTAGTCCATCGTTTCTGTTGACTTGGACTGAGTTATGTCAATTTGTACCAGCTAAAGACCTGAGTCTTGGTCGCCACACCACTTGGATGAGCTGAAGATCATTGTTTGAGTGATTCATAAATAATAGGAACAGCAGGAAAAAAGACTACGAGAAGTCATTCAGGAAGAACATCATCTGGTCTTTAACAGCAAAACATTCGTTCTTTACATGTAGAGCGAATGTTTTGCTCTTATGTGCTTTTAACCTTCCTGAGGTGAATAGTCCAGGGACACAGGATATCTGACAACATCCTTAAAAGCACACTGGCCCGACTCTGAGAACTGAGCAACATTGCTTGAGATATCCTGGTGTAAATCCAGCCAGAGATCAGAACCAGGACTGCAACAGCCCTGTTTGTCCTGGAGACTTAAAACACACCGTTTTCATCCCAACAGCACCATCCTTGGGCTGTTTTCCCTCATTTACACTCTGCTTTAAGAAAACTGGAGGGCACTGGGTTGTGTTAAAACTGTTTTCTTTCTTCTTTCTCTGTCAAATTAGGGCTACTGCAGATCTGATGAGTATCAAAATTGGGTGGGGAAGCAAGACTTTCTTCAAAGTCCCTATTTTGTTTATTGATTCAATAGTTTTCACCAACTAATAAGCACCCAGGCTCATTTGAACTGGGAATGTTGTGGTCTTGCACGTTACCTGTGAGAGAAATAGACAGCTCACAGTCTGCTTAAGGTGGGAGAAATCAGGGCTTTTAGTCCTCTCTTAGAGAAGCCAGCTTGTTTTCCTGCCAGTTTTCAGGGAGTCTTTTCTTTTCTTTTAAAATTTTGCATAGAATCACAGCACCGGTTTTCCTTATTTCCCTTGTGTGTGTGCAGTCATGAGAACCAGGATGGCTTCAAATTAAGTAAGTGCAGTCCAACCTTCAAGTCAAAGACTTTGCGGTTTTAGGTTTTGCTTGGAACTAGAAGCAGAAGAGCCAAAACACTGCATAAAAGAAGAAGAAGAAGAAAAGCTGTTTTCGTGGTATTTTTGGCACGGGTGACTGCTCTGAGAGATACTGGAAGTCATGCAAGAAGGGTCTGTTCTGAAGACATTCCCAGCCCTGCTCTGAAGACTTAGGGCTGTAGATAAGCATCTGCTTGTGGAGCTCTTTATCCAAAGCAAACCATGCAACCTTTTTGAGTTCACCCATCACTAATAGTGATTTCTCCCTCTGCATCCTGTCCCGTGCACTTGTGCACACCCGCAAGTTCTTCAGGGCATCCTAAAAGCTTTTTCCTTGCTCATAACATTTTGATTGCCTCTTGAACAAGATTATTCTCCTTGGTGAGGAAAAAGAAGAATGTGATGAAGTGCCCCATCCTTCCGAAAGGATTTCCTCTCCTCAACCTCACCGCACACGTTGGGATCGCTTTCCTCCCCCTTCTCGTTTGCCACATCTTCTCCGTGTCTTGCACAATTGTTTTCTTTCTTTTCCAGCCTGGAAAAAACCCAAAAAAACAACATCCCTTCCTCTCCCTGGCAGTGTGGGTGACAGAAAAGGAGAAATCAGCACAGTGTCAAGCAAGAGTTTAGCCCCGCAGCTGGGACCTGAACTTTGCATCAGCGGAGCACAGCGCTGGGTCACTGCACTGAAGCGAGCCAGATTGATACAAAGTGCTTGCTCACCCTGGGAAAGGGAAGCATCAGAAGCCAGATGATCAAAATCTTTAGGCTCTATCTATTGCAAGCTTACAGCAGCAAACGCTGAGGTTTTTTTCCTGGGAAAGATTACCAAGGAGTGTGTATTTGCTGTTGTAACCCCCCAGAACGACACGATATTTGGATGCTCAGTGCACTGGGGGGGGGATGTAGCGCTGGGGCAGTGTGGGTTTTAGAGCTGTTGGAACTCGTGATGGAGCGCGTGGACTCAACGTGCTGCTTACGGTGTGAAGTTTTCAGCTCTAGAGACCTGAATGATTGTATCTGCCAAGAGTTCGTGTGCTTAGAAAGAGGATGCTAATATATTCTTTGCCACTCCAGTTTGCAGCTGAGAACTTGTTAGTCTGTAATATCTTTTATTTAGAGTGCCTTTCGACTCAGAGGATCTGAAAGTGCCTCTGTCTGGGATTTGTTTCAGTGATACCTCTGGGCAGGGATGCTTCTTGACCTCCAACCAAGGTTTTAGGGTCTGCTTTGCCATGAATGCACGTGAGCGACCCAGTCCATGTGGCCAAACGCCAGCACTCTATACGAAAGGCTGGAGAGAAGGGCAGAAACCCACCCTAAAGCCTGAGGAATAGCAAAGAGAAAAAATAAATCTGCAAAATGGCTCAGAGAGAGAATTCAGATGGACAATGACTTTGGAAGCAGACGCTGGAAGGAACCATTGCCAATGCTGGATGATATCCTGATACAGAAGGCCCGGGATAGTAAAGCCAGAGCTCAGAAGAGGGGATTTGATGGCCCTACCTGGGTATTTCTCCATCCAACCCAACTATCACCAGCTGTGCCTGGAGAAAGCTCCAACATGGACCTTGCACAGGGGACAGGTCCTAGTGTCAGTGATGCTCCTAAGGGCACGGGCCGAGGCTCAGTGCTAATACCCTCATCCCTTAATGAGTGCAGTCACAGCAGGGCATCTGCTTTTTTTTAAGTCAGCGTCAGCGCCTGCCCATCAGCTGCTCCGCACGCAGCAGCTGGCACTGGCTGAAGGACCAGCTCCTGCGTGTGGCTCCTGGCAGCTGGAGGGTGTCACCCAGCCCTCTGCTTTCCTCGGCCGTTATTACGTGCAGGCCAGGGAAGCAAAAAAAGTCTAACCAACTGACAGATTTACGATTCCAGCCTGCAGTTTCTCCTTCATCCACAGCCAGGCGAGATTTTGCCAAGATACATATTAGGCAGCTGCACAGGACACTGCTGGTTTGTCTGTACCACCCCAAGCATGCTGTCTGTCTGTCTGTCTGTCTCCTGGTCTGTCTCTGCATCCCTGCGTTTCAGCTGATTGTTCTGTTATTCCCTTGAGGTCACCAGAGTGTGTTTGGCAAGAACCAGCCTTTTCCTGTCACTTTTGCTGGGCCTCCCAAGGGACTTGGTGCCACAGGGAGCAGAAGCATCTGGTCCAAGATGCAGCGAGTGCCAATCTGTTTCTCTGCCCTCTAACTCTTGGAGGTTCCAAGGACTCCTGATATGTCTCTGTGTTGTAGTTTACACCACATAGCTGCTCGCTCACCCTCCCCACTCTCCTCTCCTGGGAATGGGGGAGAGAATTAAAGGGAAAAGAGACTCGTGGGTAGACATAAGAATGATTTAATAACTAAGCTATAATAATATTGGAAATAAAAAATAATGATTGTAATAATAGTAATATATGCAGATATACAGATGAGTGACACACAGTGACACTGCTCACCACCCCATGACCAAGGCTCAGCCCATCCCTAGCTAAAGACCCTGGAGCCACAATCCTGGAACAGAGGGGCGACCCAGAGGGAGACAACCTGTCCCCAGAGGGAGAGCAAGAGAGAGCCCTTCCGGACAGAGCCTCACCTCTATCCTGACCATGCCGGGCATGGGATGGAATAGACCATTGGCCAGTTTGGGTCTCAGTCCTAAACCTGAGGTCGAATCCTGGGCTGGTCACTGGGGCTGTGCTCCCTCCCAGCTTCTCCTGCCCCTGCAGACACGGGCCCAGCAGAGAAGCTGGAAAGTCCTTGACTGTCCTGGCAGCAGCTCTGCCCATCAGTGTGTGATCAGCTTCTCCTCAGCACGAACCCAAACACAGCCTCACACC
>WKFP01015329.1:0-173235 GCA_011057875.1 Pterocles orientalis | reverse complement strand
CCCTTGCCCCCCACGGCTGGTGCAGTAGCAGAAATTCTCTGCTTGTAGCCAGTTTCTAGCCCATGTGTGTCTGTAACAATGCTTGCTGGAAAGGATTATAAGCAGAGAAGGAGCGAATGTGCTTGTTTCTTCTTGCCATCTCTGTATTGGGGGGAGATTTTTTTTTTTTTATTTTTTTTTTGCTAGGGAGGAAGAGAAGACTTGATTCCCAGGGAGTTTTTCTGATTGTTTTCCTGTTGCCACTCCTTCCCCTCCTCCTCGCTCTCCTCCTCCTCCTCCTCCTCCTCTCTCAGTACCCATAAGGCTGCTCTCGTGGCTCCGTAGCCTGATGCAAGGTTACTTGTAGGACATGCGGATCTCTGCAAGGTGCAGCGTTGCCTGTGTCGGGTGTTCCCCTTCGGTTCTCGTTTGCTGGGGGATGAGGCAACTTCCAGGCTCAGCTCAGCACCTGGTTAATGTGGCATCGGGGCTTGGGTTGCTAAAGCCCCTTCCTGCAAAGCCTGCCTGGATAAAACAAACAAAAATCGTACAGGGCTGAAACTTCAACAGCAATTCATAAAGTTGTTTAATTTGCAAGAGACGGGCTGGAGTTTTGCTGTGATTTTTGTGTGATAGAAAAGGAGTTGGTCCCCTCTTCCCTCCATTCACGGGCTAAGAAAAGGTACATGAAAGTATTTTTTGTTTTTCTTTAGTATGGGGTTTTGATTTTTTTAAAACCTTTTAAAAATTGTTACCAGCACAAGTATTCATGTAGTAGTCCAATATTTGAAGCTGAATGCAAAGATCTCCCCCTCCCCACACATATGTACTCCTCTCTGGATGGCACTGACGTTGGCTCTGAAGTTTTAGGTCACCTTTACAGAAACTGGAGACTGGATAAAGAGAAAACCCCTGCTTTTTGGTTTAAAAACGGGTCCAGGTCGTGTTTTAACAGCAGTTTTAGCACTCACACAGCCAACAGGTCAAGTTCAAGGAGACCTTTCTGAAGCACGGGCAGAGGCTCATTAACGTCCAACATCTCAGAAGCTTGTGGGTTGTTGGGTTGTTAGCTTGGCCCAGTTTGTAGTCCCAGGTGTGGGATGATCCCCGTGACCTCTCTCTCACCTGAAAACCATGCCTTAGTATGTATCCAAACCACTGCAAATCTCACCTTTGGCTTCAGACAAGTAGACCTGGTTTTTGGAGGACCTCATTCTACCTAAGCAATGCCTTTTGGATATACTGAGAGAGATCGTGGGAAATTTAGGGAGACAGAGGTGTTATCCAGCCTGCTCTCTTCACCCTCTTCTCCCAGCAGATCGATGGTTCTTCCTATGTGGAGGAGTGAAAGCTCAGTCTCAAATTAATGCTGATAGGACATGCACTGATTTCTGAGGTGGCACTAGCAGGTTTTGTATGGAGTAGGATGTCCACAGCGACTGATCCCTCGCTATTCCTCCTCTCAGCTCTGCCTTGAACCAAAGTTCAGCTTGGGAGGAGATGCTGTCATTTCTTCTTTCTCTTTTTTTCTTTGTCATACAGGAGGGGTATGTAGTGCTTGACCCAGAAAACCTTCGAGAGGGTGAAGAAACCATAGCAAATGTCAACAAAAGAGTTGTCCAAGTAACTTGGCGTAATCCAAGTACTTAAAGGGGGCCAGTACTTCCAATACTTAAAGGTGGGCTACAGGAAAGATGGGGAGCCACTCTTGATTAGGGATGGCAGCAATAGGATGAAGGGTAACGGGTTTAAGCTGAAAGAGGGGAGATTTAGATGAGATATTAGGAAGAAATGTTCTCCTGTGAGGGTGGTGAGGCAGTGGCCCAGGTTGCCCAGAGAAGCTGTGGATGCCCCATCCCTGGAGGGGTTCAAGGCCAGGCTGGATGAGGCTTTGAGCAACCTGGGCTAGTGGGAGGTGTCCCTGCCCGTGTCAGGGGGTTGGAACTGGATGGTCTTGAAGGTCACTTCCAACCGAAACCATTCAGTGATTCTGATTCTATGATTCTGTGAGTCTGTGCCATTGTGCCTTCCGCCCAATCGTACCTGTTATTCGTGAATAAGTAGACGCATAAAAATACATGGGTTTCTATGCACACATGTGCTTGCTGTTTGCTTTTTCCAGTTGCCTCTTTGGACTTAATGAGTTGTGTATTTAAGCTGCCATCCTCATCAAGAGCACACACCATGCAGACCTTGCCTGAATTTCCCCAAAGTCCTCACTGATAGTTTTGGCTGCAGCTGCACCTCTTTCTCTGGCCACAACCTCCTCTTTTCAACCTGAGATCCTTGACTGGGGGATGCCAACCTACAAAAGCCGATGCCAGGAGTAGGGATTACAGCCCGCATCAAAGTGAGCGGAGGAGACCCTGGCAGCTGTCCTAACCTGCCGTGCACCTGCACAGAGCACAGCTCATGCTTTTAGATGTTTAACCGGCTTATGTTTATTACTGATTTAAACTTCTGAATACTTCAGTTAGCAAATAACAATTCCCAACAGATTTATAGGGATAATCTCAAAGATGCAGATAAATATTAGTGTGGACCAACAGCATCCATGTGCTCAAGGTAGCGATGTGGTGTTTGTTATTCAGGAAGGTAAACTGAGGAACAGCAAATTAAGAGCCGTTCCTAAACCTTTATATTTGAGAATGCAGACCTTTTTCATTTCCTTGATGTCTTGAAAATGCTCTGGAATTAAGGGAACTTGTCTATCTTGGGACAAAAATGTTACTCTTGTACTTTCCAAGTGGTCCAAGTAAGCCATCTGGGCACCTTGGTCATCCTTCCCAAGGAACATCGGAAGGCACTGACAAGGCAGCTGAATGTCTTTGTCTTTATTTCTCCCTATATCAAAGAAGTGTCTTTGGATCTATTTCATGGAAACATGTCTCATGAATCTCAAGTGGTTTCCTTGAAATCCTTCATCCTTTTGACACTTTATAATGAGAAACATTGTCTGCTTGGAGTAGTTATGAGAGGACTTGTGTCTGGAAGGGTTAATCCAGAGGACACATCCAGCACTGTCTTCCACCCCTTCTCCCCACACCTTTTCCACTCCCAGTCTTTTATTTTTTTGGACTGGTAACCTCACATTTCTGTAATCTAAATGTGCAAATGCTTTGCAGTCACGGTCCAGTAGCTGGGTTAATCTCAGACCCCTGGAGTGGCAGATGGCTGATTTGTTGCTGATTCCAGTTACAGAGAATCGTGCCACCTATTATCTTTGCGCAGGCTGCTGCTCTAAAAGGATGCCTTGGGCAAAATCAGTGAAAAGCAAAGCAAAGCAAACACTCTCCGATCTGCATCACCACAGGTGAAAATGTAAAATATTTCACCTTTATGTGAAGGGCTCGAGAGATGGACAAAGAGGGGAGAGGAGGCAGAAGGGGAAGAAAGGGAGAGGAAGATCTCCATTTTTGTACCAGAAGTGCAGAAGCTCAGAGTGGTTTTGCTGTGTTGAATCACGAGCCTTTACCCTGTTTTAAATGGTTTTGCGATGTGCTCATCCTTGGCTTCAGCTCCCTGCTTTAACTCTTCAACCCAGCAGGTGGGTAGGCATCCTTGGACACCTTCCTGCTCTTTCTGAGCCTCTCCAAAGCTGGTTGTTGTAGGGATCTGTGGCATCAGTCCCTGCTATAGCAGCTGCTGGGGAGAACCATGATGGCCGCATGGTGCTGCCATGCTTACCAGGGATACTTGGGAGGAGAAACCTGTGCATCCATGTGGGTTAAGGAGAAGCTCAGGGGACCTTCCGAAACCAAGAGTGAACCCCAGCACCAGGTGGTCAGAGGGTACCGGCTTGCAGGTGGTGGTGGGCACGTAGAACGATGGAATGAAATGGAGAAGGGCAGAGCAAAACTTTGGATGCTTGAAACCATTTTCTGCACGGTCATGCCCATAATCAAGGTTTTCTTTTTTTCTCTTTGCTTTTGGAAATGCCACAGAGTCAGATGAAGAATTTGGGAAGAGAGTGTGGGTTCCCTGTGCAGAGTCCAGTGACGAAACCTGTGAACAAGGTAAGAACAAGGCATTATGTCTGTGAAAGTTTTTTTGTTTTTTCTTCCTTTTCCCCTTCCAAACCCATCATTGCAATGTTAGACGTGAAGTTGAGGATGTGCACAGCACCGAAACTGATATTGCAAGCGCTAAGGAGAAGAATCTAAAAAGATCAAGCTGAATAGGGGCTTCTTTTTAATGCGTACCATTATGAGGTTTGGATTTTAGAACCGTTTGTGTTGTATCTAAATGATCTATATGTGAATAATTGTTACCAACCTCCTGACACCAGGACCTAATTAGGAAGCAAGAGCCTTAAATAGGCCATTTGCGTAGTGAGCTTCCATATGTCTCCTTGCGCAATTTATTTGCTTCACTCCATTGAGATATAATGAGAATGAAACTCCTAGAACTGCCTTTGACTCTGAGGCTCTCCTCTTCATCTCCTCTGCAGTTATAGGTCACTGTTAAGAAGGCATTATCCATTTCCCTTTGTTCAGAAATAAAAAGGTACCATACTGCTACTCTTATTCCAGATTGCCCAAGTTTCTCTATTTCTGAGTTTCCAATGGAAATAGAAAGAGAAATACAGAACAATCTGCAGCCTAAGAAAAAATGCCGTCAGAGAATGCACAAAGAACGTTAGGATAGGATGATCTTGGAAGAATACTACCTACTGTGTCTACCTCAAAATCATACAGTTTGAAGAGCACTGTGTTGGTTCTGATTGGCTTTCTTCCTGCTAGGATGTGAGGAAGGGGGAAAGGTTTGTACTGAGTTTTGGTTTAGTTTTGAGTATTTAGCTTATTCCGGACCAACATGCTCTCTGGGGCTCTCTGTTCATGTTATGTTGCAGAGCATCTTTAAATATGTTTTTTTGAGGTGATATTTCCAGACACCTCTTACATCCATGAGTCCATCCCACGCTTCAAGCATCCTGCTTCATTCTTTTGCTCCCATCAACTCAAAGTCAACAAAACTTAAACCTGTGATTCAGAACCATCTTCTGTGGAGATGAACTTTAATGAGTGCTTAAGGTTCCCCACTACCCCCCTAAATCAGGATCTTCTTGAGTTTCTCAGTGAAAGACAGTTCCACTTGCCATGATTTTGTTTATGATAATTCACCAGCATGTTCCCTTCCAGGAACTGTCGTTGCCTTCCAGAAGGGAGGTTAGTGCTGGTCTCCTCGCAGTGATAATTATAATCAGACCTGTCAGCCTGCACACAGTCTACGCTTATCGCTTGTGTTTAGGAGGATTTTTTTTTTCCTGAAGCCTATTACCAGTGCTGCTTCTTAGGGAAAAATAGTCATGATTTTTCCTTTTTTTTTTTTTTTTTTTTTTTTCCCCCCGCTAATCTTTGATGGCTCTCAGCTTTGAAAGCATGGAGATGAGCAAAATGACTGCCAGCTGCAGTTAAAGAAACTGTCTGTTGGTCCTGGTGTAGAGCTCCGCATCTGGAGAGCCAGAGATCGGGTGGATAAGCTGGGAAATGCCGAGGATTTAATTTGTGACAACTCTTCAGGCATGCGGGAGATGTGAAACGGTGTTTTTTCCAATGGTAATTCTCCCAGAAACGAGCTCTGCAGACCCGCCAGACGAGGACCGCGAGTGGCAGGTGGTTGTTGGCAGTGGTACCCTCCCTCCCTGCTGTTTTGGGCAGCGATCAGAGGTTTTGCCCATGTTGAACTACGGGATGGGCAGAGAAGCGGCTGTGGTCAGTGCTGAAGGCAATGGTTGGCATCCAGGGATAGGTGCAGGGCGGGAGAGATGGGCCCGCTGCCACCAGCACATCCCAGTACAGCGGTGACCAACTGGGTCAGTGTGGAGGTGGTGGGTATGATGTGGTTCAGTATTTTATTCATCCGGGGATATTTGAAAATTGTCCGCTGTAGTGTTACTCTCTGGGAGATGCATTGCCACGTTTACCAGCTTTCCCCACATTCGCTCCATTATTCCTAAGTCCTCTTTCTTTGGTTTTTGTTTTTTGTTAACTTTAAAAAAAACCAAACAACTTTACTATTTCATCCGTTTAATTAAGCGATGGATCTTTCAGTCCCTCCTATGCTATCACCATGCTCTTTGCAATGTTCCCATAGGTTCAAGCTCCCTTAATTTCAGTGGAATTTGAGGATGATCAGCAGTTTTATAGCTTTTGTAGCAAAGGAAATAGTGGGACAGTTGGAGCTCTTACATTCTCAGCAGTTAAATATTTACAGTGTGCAGGGATGTGATTTGCCTTTGTTTTATTTAAATTCACTGGGAACTAGAGATTTTTTTATCAGGTGTCGTTCCCCAAAGGAAGATAAATGCCATATAGCAAAGACTTCATCTATTATACAAACAGATTTGAAGGCTTTGCTGTTGCATTCATCTGCCTCCTGCACGGAGTAAAAACGCCTTCGGCTGAACAGAGACAGAGTGATACTTAGCGGTAGCATCTTCTGACCTTTTGATCAGCTGAGATCTCAAGCCATATTAGTGGGCAGATTATGATGTGATGGAAAGAGGGCCAGGAATAGCCTTTTTATTGTGAGATCCTTCCTGGGAATATCCTTCTTGGGTATATTCAGGTGGTTAATCACTAGGGCCAGGACAACCGGTTGAAAACAAGGGAGTGAAATATTGGTACAGGCAGTGCAAATACACTTGGGTTTGCCGACTAATTGCAGCTTATAGTTTCTCCCTAATGTTCTCCCACCCTTCTGTTTCTATCAAAGCTGTGAGTGACCTTGCAATATTTATTATCACTAATAAGCCCAATTTAGCAGAAAGATCTACACAAAAGGGACCCTGAGTCCTGGGACCACAGAGGGGCTGCAGTCCCCGAATTGCAGATACGCGCATGGCGAATGCAGATATCTGACTGCGAAGGGAAACATTCACATGGAAATATCTCTGTGGCATTTTTAAGATAATAACAGTGATGCTTAAACTTATTTCAGCCCTTTTTAGGAAAAAAAATGAAATGCAGGCTTTAAAAAATGCACCGCCCTGAGAGTATTTTTTTCTCTTTTCCAGAGACAGAAATAAAAACAATTTTTACATTGATCTTACCTACCTGCTGGTGCAGGATGACTCCTTAAACTTCGCCGTAGCTTTAAATTAGCCTCCTTTTCATCTTAACAGCCTCTATGAATCTTCAGCCTCCTTGATAATTGGGCATAAAGGAACTCTTTATTAATTTCTGACTTTGCACATCACTAGCAGTTGTGCCAAAGTTTGATCTCTCTGCTGTGACCACTTTTGGAGGGAAGGAAGGATAGACACTTGTTTGTGAAGTTTGGTGTAAATGCATTGGGGTCTATCCGAGCAGGCATCCCATGCCAGTTATGGAATACATAGCATAGCCCTGTACAGGTTAGCGCAAGGATATCTGAGTTGTAAATGTTTATTTCATCTCGAAGCCAAATGAGCTGCTTGTTTTCCTGATGGAAAGAGGACGAAAGGCTGGCGGTGCAGTAATACCAAATTGCTGTCAGTGTAGTAGAGATGCTGATGCACCAGGTCTGGAGAACAATAGCTGCCACAGCCCTCTTTGAAAATGAGAAGGTTATGGAGGTGGAGGAAGCGCACAGCAGGACACCGTCTCTTCTTGTCTCCCCCAGCCTCTTCAATCAGGTGCCTGCTGGGCTTCCCACTCCTCCTGCCTTTTGCACTAGATCATAGGATCATAAAGTATTCGGTTCTGCTGGCATGGAGTTATCCGACATCCTCCTGGCATTACAGCTTCTGAGTCAGGGAGCTGCCGTGAAACGTTGATGCTGGGATCCCACATCGTGCAGCTTCCTGGGCCACAGACATGTCCAGATAGGAGCTGGGAGGAGACACGATCTGCTTAACACAAGTCCCCACCACCTTTTATTTGGGAAAAGCAGTCACTGCGAAGGGTGAATCACAGAATCGTAGAATCACAGAATGGTTCAGGTTGGAAGGGACCTTAAAGATTGTCAAGTTCCAACCCCCTGCCGTGGGCAGGGACATCTCCCACTAGCCCAGGTTGCTCAAAGCCTCATCCAGCCTGGTCTTGAACACCTCCAGGGATGGGACATCCACAGCTTCTCTGGGCAACCTGGGCCACTGCCTGACCACCCTCATAGGAAAAAACTTCCTCCTAATATCTCATCTAAATCTCCCCTCTTTCAGCTTAAAACCATTACCACTTGTCCTGTCCCTGCACCCCCTGGTCGTGAGTGCCTCCCTATCTCTCCCGTAGCCCCCTTTCAGCACTGGAAGGTGCTGGAAGGTCTCCTCGAAGCCTTCTCTTCTCCAGGCTGAACAACCCGAACTCTCTCAGCCTGTCCTCATAAGGGAGGTGCTCCAGCCCTCTGACCATCTTTGTGGCCTCCTCTAGGCTGAATGACAGCCTCGAGGCAGTCTGTTCACCCAGAAAGTGCCATTGTTGAAATAATAGCTGACTTGATATGACAAAGTGGTCCTTCCCAAGCTCCATCTGCAAACCACTAGTCGGTTGCTGCAGGGGCGATGCCCACGGACGAGCATTGCAAGCGTTGCGAGGGATGGGTTCAAAGGGATGGATTCCTATGAACGCTTCCATCTGAGAGTGAGAGCTTCTGAGGGCGGCTTTGAACCTTTTCCACCAAGCAGGCTTTGCAGTGTTGGTGGTGAAGAGGCTGTATGGAACAAAATGTTTCCCCTGCCTCCCTCCGCTGCCTTGTTGGGTTGTAGGAGGGTGCCTGGGCTTGGGCAACACCACACCAACATTTTCCCTCTTGTTGTGAGTTTTCATTAATGCTTCCATGCCTTGTGCCAGATGGTACTTGCCTTGATCTAGTCTGTTCTTCTCAAAGTACTTGTGTTCATCTTCTTGTAGGTCAGAGGGACCCATGAAAAAAGACTCGCTGTGCCTTGGGCAGCTCAGCACAGAAGTACATGTAGGACTTCTTATGGTCCTCTAAGTATAGTGTGGCTAGAGCATATGGTAACTACTGGTAGTGGGATGCCTTTTTTGGGGCGTGCAATTTGAAGATGCAAATGAAAATGTAGTATCAGGCAAGTGACAGTGGTGTGGGATGGGAAAAAAAAGGACAGTGGGTTGTTTGTGAAGTTAAGGCACCCCTGTATAACTTCATCATTTTAAGCACGTAACACCTGGTTCCTTGCAAATATTTGTAGATTGCAGACAGCAGTCATCTCCAGTTTCTGACTGAGTAAGAGGAATATCATAAACCCACAAAATATTATTGTTAAAACCAAGTCTAGAGCCATACACTTCCCTTCTCCTCACTGGGAAGAAGTGATCTTGGGCAGGAAAGGGGGAAGAAAGACAACAGTCATACCAGCATCTTAGGCTGCATCTGTCTTAAGCAAGTTAAGCAGCATCTGGGAACGTTGCTTGGCACAGGAGTGTGACTGGGTATACTCAAAACCACTAGACCAGTCCTTGGCATGCTTTTGGTCCCCAACAACTAGCAAACTCCTAAATCATTCCTAAGTGAAGATCACGGTTCATCCCAGTGAGCCATTTGCATTTAGCTGCTGTTAGGGAAGCTAAGACGTGGTTGGGAGCAGAGATACAAACCGTTCTGTGCCAGTTGGCCTCAATGCCAGAGAATATTTCTGGGCACATTTAGCTTACTAGTGGCTGAAGAGGCTCAGGCCCAGCTGGGAAACTGGACTCCATCATCCTAAATCCTGTTTGTCAGCAGTGGGATGGAGAGAGGAGCCACAATCAGGCTGATTCAGCCTGCCTTGGCCCTGACCTCTCCAAATCAAAGACAGCAGCTAAGCCTACAGGATTCAACATGCTGATAACAGAGAAAAGGCTATATTATTCCAGAAGAAGACTGTGTTGTTCCAGAAAAAGGCTATGTATAGTATAGGTGCATTTCCTGGATATTTATGAGTAACCTCCCCTGCCTCTTCAAGCTCAGATTAAAAGAGTTTTAAGCCATTCAGTTCTTTCCCGCAGCAGCAAGTGCCACCAGTTATTTTGCTTCACATAAAGTATTTCTTTTTCCCTCACTATAGGAATACTCCTTTTTCAATAAGTTCCAGCCTTAGGACTGGTGTTCTGTATAATTTCCTTTTAATCGTTTGGCGGCTGATAATTAAATGTGTCCATAGGAGAACGTTGGAGACACCTATAATAAAACAGCTCGTGGAAGGATATAGCATCATGTCTTTCAAATATAAGTAAACCCTTTGCTTGGTAAAGAAAGTTCTATTTTGTGTTCACCCTATCCAAAAAATATGTGTATATATTTATATCTACTTTTCCACACCAAATCAAAAGCCTAGGTGAAAAAAATAACTTTGGCTCGACTAGTGCAACCAGTGTTATGTTTCTTTATCTTTTCTTTCACTGAAATCTGTTCATGCACAAGGTGATCTGATATAATACATGTTTAAACATATCAAACAAAACGTTTTCCCTTGAAGAATACCTCAAGTGTTTTGTCACAGTGGGGATGAAATTATTGATTGATTTTGGCACATATTTGGAAACATGACCTTAATCTGCAAGGTTTCAGTGAAGAGAGTGTATTCCCTGGGTATTTCAGTAAGTCGGGTAAGTAAATTATATTTTTTGACATGTTAAGGATGTTCCATTTTAGACAAAGGAAGCTGTATCCCAGTGGTGTGACTGAAACCAAGTGCCCCATGCTGCTTGTTAACATTTATTGTTTCGGTGTCCCAGTTTGCTATCAAGTATCAATGCACTGCTACATAACAAATAATCAATAGTTCTGTCAGTTGAGGATGCCATGGAAATACAGTATTACTGTTAATATTAATCCACACAGCAGAAATCAAGGCATCAAACGTTGCGGGCATTACTTTCTGGCACCCTGGCTTTTACTTGCAGAGCAACCAGCTTGAAAATCGCTGCAACACGCTGTTCCCAGGGACTGAATGTTTCCTGCACACCCTCCTTCCGTGTAGAATAATGAGCACAAACACAAATTTCGTGTGGTTTGCTTGCAGATTGGACTTCAGGCTTAAGTTATCATGGAACCATAGGATGGTTTGGGTTGGAAGGGACCTTAAAGATCATTTGGTTCTAACTAGCCCAGATTGCCCAAACCCTCATCCAGCCTGGCCTTGAACCCCTCCAGGGCTGGGGCATCCACAGCTTCTCTGGGCAACCTGGGCCACTGCCTCTACATTGATGTGTGCTGGCAGCATCAAGATCATCTGTTCTTTGGTCTCCTGCCCCACCCCAGGCTGCCAGTTTGCCTTGAGAGGAAGAATACATGGTACTCCCCGTCTCCCCATTCCCACATGTGCCTTCACACACAGCCCTGTGAGTTTGGCGGTCCTTGCTGTATCTGTAACGGTTTCACAATGAAGCTGTGAATGAAAGTTTGGCAGACTGAGTTTCAAATTGTCAATTTTCCCAGAAGCAGCTCAGAATTTCATTAACTAAGATATAGGCATGATTTCCTATAAGCTTTTTTCAGATTTTGCTAGATCCAGATAAATTAAATCAGTATTTTATCTATTTGCCACCAAATTAGTTGGCACAAGACTCTTCATATAGGGATACTACAGTTCTGGTCCCTTATATTTCATCAGCAGCTGCACTGTAGGATGCTGCCGTCACTGTTAATATTTCTTTAATAAGTGGCTCTACTCAATAATAAGTGTGCTGGGGAGAAGGTAACTTGGATGTGAGCAGAGCATAACCTCAGGGGGGATAAGCGAGGAGATGTAGGCATCTGAGAGAAGAGAGTGGCTCCACTGTGCCATCATGGCTGCGAAAAGGTGCAGGATGATGATGAAAGGGTAAAAGCGGGAGCCTCAGGTAGAATGACAGAATGATTTGGGTTGAAAGGGACCTTAAAGATCATCTGGTTTCAACCCCCTGCCACGGGTAGGGACACCTTCCGCTAGACCAGGTTGCTCAAAGCCTCAACCAGCCTGTCCAGATGGCTGGATGGAGTTCATAAGAGCCCCTAACAAGGTTTGTGCCATCTTAGTTCTGTCTTGCAGGTGACTTTCACTCTCATCATCAAAGGTCCCCTTGCTCCCAAGGAGGAAATTCATCATCCTTATCCTTCATCTGAGAGCTTCACCTTATCTCCTGCATGGAAAGTCATTTAGCACCTGGGAGATGAAGCTCAAGACAATGTCGTGGGAAGCCTGTGTGAGGAATTAAAAGACGCCTATTCTCTCCTACTGGGAGGAATCAAGGTCAGGTTCGACATGCTCAGAGCAGTCTGAGTTGCAGGGAGATGTAGCGCAAGGTTCTGTATCTACTGATGTTTCCTAAGACCTAGCTTCATATCAAAAATTACATTTCTACACTCTTTCAGAGGGCTGAAACAAATATTCAGACACACAGCCAGAAGCAGATGTGACTTACAGCTCAGGGGTGCCACTGTGCAAGAACATGGACTTAGAGCTGAAGTAGTCATCAGTTGTGGCTTTGTACTGTCGACAAAAGGAGATGATGCCATGGTTGCACACTCTTCAAAACATTGTTCCCTCCAGCAGTATCACCTCTTCTCTGTACAGCCTTAGCAGCTTACTTCTTCAACTGAAACCACAAATGATGTAATTATATTTTTTTTTTCATTGGATGGTGAGTGAATGGCCATATCTGCCCTTATCTCCTCTTTGAGATAAAATGCCCCAAAATGCCATCGTTGAGGTTCAGAGGTCTTTGGTGACTTGAAAATCCTCTCCAATTGCTTTGGATCAAACCCAAATGAAAGAAAAATCAATGTGAGAGTCAAGAGGCCAAGTCACCAAAATGATGTGTCCAACGCAATCAGCTTGCTGGTTTCAGAGTGTTTCTGGCAGCCATCTGCTTGTTTGAATTTGAGGATGTGACGCTTTTAGAAGTCAAGAGAAAAAAAAAAAAACAACTACACGCTCGACCACGGTCTTCAGGTATTTTACTTGATAACAGGATTCTCTTTCTTGTGCCCATTTTCTTGCAGCCTTTTTGTAATCATACTGTCAGCAAGTGTTTGTGGTGCTGAAATACCACGATGTATAATTCTCTAAGTCAAAAAAAAAATCTTTTTGAAGCCTCAAAACATTTTCTCCTTACCCCTCTTCATGAATCAGCAACAGAATAGAGTGTTACTAAAGCTGAATAGACACTGATTTATTTACATGGTTAATGATTGGCCCTTTTTAGCTAAAAAGATACGTTTTTTTCTTTTTCATGCTACTCCTGTTTGAACTCTGTAGTCTCAACCTTGTCCTGTGTAACAAAGAAACCGATCCCTTTATGAGTGGTGTTAACCGAGACACCAGTGACTGAATCACATTTAAGAGCTAAATTCCCCTTTTATTCTCAGAGGTGGTCAGGATCAAAGCAGCAAGAGGCTGAGGCTGGAGAGAGAAACTTGAATGCCCGGTGTATCCTTCCTGTGAACAAATAAAGACATTATAGATTCCCTCACTGACAGTGTGACCCCTTGAATCAGCAGCATCTCCACAGTTAAGAAGATGATATTGTGGCAGTCCATCAAAATCCCTACTGCGGTTGGAACATCCTAAAGCAAATGTATTATTGGTCTTGGCCCAAAGGTTTTGTGACATTGAAAGGTGAAGATGAGAGTCAAAGGGTTGGCAGAGTGGGAAAAGGCTTCACGGTACCTACCGACACACCCAGCTTTGGCCAGCTGTTACTGGTATTGGGTGTATTGTACTGGGAGAGGTTTGGAAGAGGTCTGTGGACAGGGCTGGTGGATGTGTAACAAGAGCTTTTCCTTTGGAGGAGACACAACGTTGGAGAAGAGATGAAGGTGTATTAGCAGAAGTTGTTTACTCTCCTACTTGGCACTTGGTTAGGGAAAACATTCTTTCTGGATTAAAAAAAAAAATAAGTATGAATAAGGCATTCATAAACTAATGAAAGCTACATTTTCATCAATTATAATGGGCTTCATTAAATTCTGGACATTTACCACATCATAATGTTTATCTGCAAGGCAATATTTCCCCGTGCTTAATAAAAGGGAACAGTGGGAGTACCGCAGCAAATTTAAGCCACTTCTAGCACTCAGTGTCAGGATTTTAATGACACCCACATTACCTTGGCTTCTTTTTATAGCTTAATCTTGCTTTATGTGACAATACTTAAGTTTTTATGTCATGCTTTTCACGTATAAATCTCAGCATCTCACCAAGCAGGGCGAGACGTTATGCCCATTTCAGAGAACAGAAAAAATAGACCAAGTGAGGTGATCTGGTTGTGGCCACAGAGCAGCACTACTGGGAGCCAACCTTGCTCTTCTTAAGTCCCATTCCAGGAATCCACTATGTCTCCAATGGGAAGCCTTACCTGTTTGTAGACAGGCTCATAGGGGGAATCAAAAGCTTGCACCAAACTGGGGTGGAGAGAATGAGCATCTCCCCATTGGCTTCTTGGGGTGCTGGATTGGGGTTCTCTGACCGAGTCAAGTTCTCTGAAGCAGTAACTGGAAGATTTGTGGGACCTTTACACACATCATCAAAGGTCTCCTTGCTCCCAAAGAGGAAATTCATCATCCTTATCCTTCATCTGAGAGCTTCAGCTTATCTCCTGCCTGGCAAGTCATTTAGCACCTGGGACAGGAAGCTCAAGACAATGTCTTGGCAAGTCTCTGTGAGGAACAAGAGACATGCATTATCTTTTACTGGGAGGAATCAAGGCCAGGAAGAATCAGGAAAATATTCAGCTTGGTAGATAAAACAAATAGCATGAGTCTGTCTGTGTTTTCTTTCCATTTTTATCAGTGGCCATAGCCTGTTGGCTCTTCCTAGTGGGATATTCTGTAAGTCCTGTTTGGCATGGAGAAGGGAATAGCTGGCCTCCCCTGTGTTGAACTTGTCAGTTTGACGTCTTCTGGTCTCAAGTTTCCCTTGAAGGCAGCTTGGGTTTGGTCTTCAGAAGCTCTGTAAGACTCACCAGATCCTGAGCTGGTGTCTGGCAGTAGCAGCAGTGACTCAGTAGGCACAGAGACTTGGGGACAATATTTTAATTCCCTGCAAAAGCTAACTGTGGCACTGGGTCACCCATAATTAGCCAGTTGTCTTAGCTGGAAAGGCAACTTGCTTGTTTAAAATTCCCCCAACCCTGTTTTATCTGGGGGATCCTAAAAGCCCTGGAATAGGGGCTAAATCCTGAACCCATCATTCTTCTCTCTGAGTCAGGAATCTGTGGTGTTCCCAAATTGCTTTGCTGGATTACAGGTGACTGTAGTGGCCAGCCTTACTGCAGACTTTGAGGGGCCCCACTTCAGTTTAGCCGTGCAGTGATGGCTGTTGAAGGGACACCACCTCCCTTCAAGTCCTCCAGCCTGTCCTTTGCCATCACATAACAGTCCATTTCGCAGGGGGGTTTGCTCGTTTTGTTTTGTGTTGTTTTCCCAAAATAAACAAGGGGGTTGGTGTCCAGCAGCTCCAGAAATCTCTGGGAGCTGTATGACTGTGGGAACACAGAGGTTGAAGTGATTTGGTTTCCCAAGTCAGACCTGTTTCTCTCCGCATTTGTCCTTAGTTTGTGCAAAGGTTCATCCCCCATCCCATGGCCGGCGGACAGAGCCAGGGAAGCATATCCAAAAATTTCTGTCTGTAGATACAGTCCTTATACGCTCCAGAAGGAAAAAAAAGAGCAATCAGCTACATGAGAACCGAGCCAATTAAATGTCTGACTAGCGTTTCGAAAGCGAACATGGGTGGCATCAGAAATTTCCCATCAGCTGTAATAACGCCAATTACTTTGCCAATTGCTGATTCCGCTGTGATTTGTTTAGCGCAGTCATGCTTCGGCCTCTTGCCTGGGCTGATAGTCTTTGTTTATGCTGGCTGTTCATTTGCAGAGCTTCTCTCTCTCTTTTTTTTTTTTTTTTTTTTTCTTGTGCTTTCTCTTTTCCCTGAGCCCAGCTCAGAGCCTAGAATAGTCCTCGTCCCCCTGTGCTCATTTCCAGACAGGGCAGGTTATTGCTAAATTCAATGAGTTGCTCAGGAACAAGAGATGTTGCTGCTCTTATGAACTACTTTGTGAATGCAAAGATGTTCCTCATCTCCCCCTTCTGCTGTCAAGTTTAAAAAACAAAGAAAACTCTGAAGAAACCAAGGGTCTTGTCAAGGAGCAGGTGGTTGGGGTCTGCTAGGGATGGTGGCTCTAAAGCTGATGGCTTTTGTTGCAGGGAGAGAAAGAAGGACCTTGTGTCTCTCCAGATGGCAAAGACACACAAGGACATGTGCGCGTTCAAAGCAAGTCTCACTGGAAAGTTAGCGGGAGCTTTTCATTACTGTTTACATTCAAGTCCTTGGAAATTAATGGGTGTCTCTGTAGCCACTTTGCACAAGAGCTGTGATTCGTCTCCTGCTAATTGGGGAAGAGGGCTAATCATGGGCCTTCAAAGAGTGCATCTGTCTGACTGACAACTTGAATGTAAACCACTGTGATATCTTCCAGAGATTTTAAAAGCTGGTTGAATTCCCTTCCCTTTTGGATACCATTTCCTCCTCTGTCCTCCTGCTTGGGACACCAAGAGGTGGCATCACCTCCAAGGTGCGTAACATATTCCCCTCCAGTTTTCATCCTTCTTTAGCAGCCACTGCTGTCTTTAGCTCCTCAGCAATGGTGCGTGATGTACCAGCCTTGCTCCCAGCTCCCTGATGTGTTTTTGGTGTCCTGCACCCAGTTTTGCCTCTCGTCTGGTCTTCACAACCAGGTCCTGGGTGCAAGTGCTGGAGAACACCACAAGCAAAGACATAACAGCACCATCCTGACACAAGACTGAGCATTAATGCACTGACAAACAGCAGGTAGTTCATGCAGGACGTTCTTGTGCACCAGGTCTACCGGGGCCTGCCCAGGCAGCTGGTGATAACATGAGCAGATCCTCACTGGGGTTCAGCCAGACTTGGTTCTAGCCATTCCCGTGGCAGGCAAAGGAGCCTCCCAGAAACACAATCTCCCACATGAAGTATCAGCTAGAGGTGAGGCTATCAGCTCTCTATTTGTACCCTCCTGTCAGTTTCAGCTTTGCAGCTGACAAATGTCTAAGTGACACACTTTGCTGCTCGCAGCCCTCTTCGTCACCAGGAATTGTAAAAGGTCCTCTGGATGTGTTTTCAGCCCTCACTGTTCATACCAGCCACAAACAGACAGGCTGTTGGCTCACCTTGGAGAAATGTGGCAAGGGAAATTTGCAGCAGAACCATCTAGTAACCCTAAGTTGGAAAAATTAAAGCAGAGGGAGGCTTCAGGAGACAGGCTATGGTTCCTCACTGCAGTGGACCTTATTCCGCTTGCACTAGCAGTTCATGTAGTCCTCCGAAATGCTACAAAATGAGAGTGGGTCTGAACTCCCTCCTTGGACATTCTAGTAGTAATATTTTTTCATCCGCTTCGTATTCACTGCAGCACAGCTGCCACGGACACCAGCTGCAAGCCTTGTTTTCTTTGTGGGAAACTGAGACACAATGAAAAGTAATTTTTCCAAGTCACAAACCTACTTTGCTGTCACGGTAAAAATAGATGAGAACATCTCCTACCTCCTGTCTTACCTGCAGGACAGTCTCACATTCAAAGATGTTTTATGTGTGAGCATTTGTGGAACAACTAGTCATGAAGTCCATTCCATATTCAGTTAACCCTCAACTAAAAGAATAATCTTTAATATTTTCAGGATATCCAAAGATTTTCATTTTCAGAAAGCAGGTAAATCAAGCTGAGATTGGTATCAGTGTCACTAGCCTTTTCTGTTATTCTTCCCCATCCTCTCTATAGCTACTGAGTACTGTTGAGGGTTCATGACATCCTGATTTTTTGTGAGTTGCAATATAGTAACTCATCTGGAAATATAAAAGGGCAAAGGGATTATAAAGTTAGAGGCAGCTCTGTTGGTATGGCCAGCTTGGTGTTTATTTTAGGGAAGGACCTGTTATCTCAACGCTTTGGAGTGCTGCCCTCGGAGCCCTGACACTTCATGCCCTGCATCTAAGGTCAAAGGCAAATAGATCTCTCTCCTGGTGTCTAATGTGACTTTTTTGTAGGGTCATCTGAGTAGGAGCAGTATTCAGCAGAAGAAATAAAGCCAAATTTGTCCTAAGCCTCATTAGGGAAACTTCACCGTTGGGTTACTAAGTCATGTCCATTGGGTTCCCGTCTGGACCCATTTTGTGTCACAGGACAGGGAAGCCAAGCAGTGGTATTTAATGTAGGTCTCATGCTGAGTACTGCCAGCTTTGGTTATGCTAAACCCTAGGAGACTTTGGACACATTTCTTCTTTAGTCCAAAGCAGAAGAATATGCTTTTACATGAAAAAAAAAAAAATGGGAGAATACCAGTGATGATGAGAGAGGCCATGAGAAGTCATGATATGATAACTCCCACTGCTGTCTTGCAGACATGTCTGCATGTGTATATCCCCATCCATAAAATGGGAACATTAGTAATTCTCTGTCTTGCAGAGACTTAAGAAGCTAAATTAATTACTGTTTGTGAAGCTAATTGAGATTCCCAGATGAGTACTGTTTGGAACATTCTAATTCTTATGATTATTATTTCCATCGAGATTTGGCTCCATGTAATTAGCTTGCTGTAGCTGCAAACAGGTATGTTCTCTCAAGCTTTTTGTAGGCATTCCTCATGAGACTGGCCTGTGCCGAGCTCTGTGGCATGAAGAAACACCAGCAGTCAGGGCTGAGACATCTTGCAGCTCTTCTACCTCACCCCAAACCTGCATCCATCTCCTTGTGCATCTATGCTCTTCAAAAAGTCATTTTTCTGCAAATGAACAGAAATGGTTTAAGGAAATTGTCCCTATTGCAAATTTATACACGATTATAAATTATTATGGTAAATTATACTTGTGTGTATGCAGTGGAATAAAGCCCAGAGGTGGATTATGTCCAATCCAGGGAGGGAAAGAGGTTTTCCAATGGCATTTAAGTGTCTCTGGGTTTGGCCATCAGCTTCTGTTGGGTTTAACGTTAAATAAATTCTCACGCAATGTGTTCCAGTCGCATATTGTTTTAGTTTATGCTCCAAAGTGCTGTTGAGCTCAGTAATTCTGAGTTAGCTCAATATTTTCAAAAACAAGTCAATACAAGCTGCAGTTGTCACTACTCAAGATTCACCTGTCGAACACCTCTCCCACTTAAAAGTAGCACAACAGTAGGGGAACAAAAAGACCTACTAAAATGGTGCTGGTTTTACAACAAAACAACCTTTTAAGATTATGTAAGAGTTATAGGAAGTATATTGCTTTATTTATGAATGTGGAACTATGTCTGTTCATTATTTCCTGAGTCTGGGCTGGTTTGTTTTGCTTTTCTTTTCCTTTCATAAATAAGCAATAATTGACATTGTGACATTCAAAGGAATGAGCTTTAAGGATCTTGAAACACCAGCAACTTTGCCGGAGGTTTCATCTGAGACAAGCTAAGTCAGAAGCTGGAAAGCTTGGGGAAGTAGACAAAAATAATCAAGTCAATGTGTCAAAAAAAGGCTGTGCAACTTGGACTGGAGTTGTGCTTGTTTACCTTTCTTGTGCATAAAATCTCAGAGGAGATGGGCTTGATGCTGGGAAAAGGGTTTGAAGACAGCTGAGGCACTTTGCGGTGGTCACATCTCTGTTACAGTGGGAATATAGAGGTGTAGGCATTTCTATTCACATAAAAAATCAGTGAAACATTCAGTTTATGTCGAATATAATCAGTTTGAATGTTGTGATTTCTTATGTTCCTGTAATCCTGGAACAGTCCTTCAAAATCCACATTTGCCAAGGCAAATAGATTTGGCCTAAAGGTAACTGGGAGATTCATTTTATACAACCCTGAATGGGTAGGAGGCTCTACTCCATTTTTCAGAACGTGTTCCTGGACTCTCAGGCACCTGAATGTCTTCAAAGATCTGCCACTATGTCTCTGAAAGATTCATATGAACATTGTCATTGGTGTCTCCTTTGGTAGGAAATATGTGGTCAGAGGCAAGGACTTAATAGAATAAATAGTTTTTTAATCTTCTCTATGTCCAGCTTCAACTTGCAAATAATAGAAGCACAGCCAGGGTGCTTTTGCTTGCTAAGTGTTTTACTGGCTTTCCCCATGTTAGCTAATATACTGCTGGAAAGAACTGAAATTTTAAACCTGCATTTGCAGGATTCCCCAGCGTTGCTATCAGCAACCTCCCAAACCCATCCATTCAGTTGGTCCTTTGATGTGCAATTAAACCCAGGAAAAAATAGCTTTGTGTAATGTATAAATAGAAAAGAGGAGAGATAAAGGCAGTGTTGAAGGCACTTGCTGACAGCTTGGCATCCAAACGTTAAAGGTGCATGCCACTACCTCTGCTTAAGAATGAGTCCAGAAAAACCTCTGCTCCTTCCCAGATTCCAGCCTGCTGAAAATTAATGCTTTATTTACTTGAAGTTAGTTTTGTTCAGTTGGGAAAAAAAAAAAAAAAGGTCTATGAGGCCAACCTAATTTATCTTACCATCAAAAATGAATTTTTTTGTTAGACAAAAAAGACGGCTGCTTTCTAAGACAGTGTTTTTATTATATTGTTTTTCTCTTTATCTCTATAAAAATAGCATTCTTGAAGGAAGCCATTAGGTTTCCCCATTCCTACTGATGAATAGCCAGCATGTGGAATATAGACCTCTTGCATGTTGCAAAAGGTCAGAGTACGTGGCGTCTTCTTTGAGCATCAGGGATAAGGCAGCCAGGCACATTTTGATTAACCTGACAAAAGGGTGAGATAATCCAAGTGGAAGCTCCAGTATTTGAATGAACTTCAGCCGTTAATGTCTGCTGTATCTGAAGGCCTGACTGATCTCCTGCCAGTTTTACATTCATACAACTCCATAGCCAAAGTGCTTTACATCAGTGGGAAATTCAGTTACTCCTTCTAGAAGAATTGAAAATAGCCGGTGCCGAAGGATGAGGAAAGCCATTCAAATTCAAGACTATGAGGAAACATATGGAAGAGAAAACAGGATGACAGAGGAAGTGATTACAACCCTGTGATTACCCATCTTAAGAAGGTAGGCATCTAGTCCCAGCTGGACTTCCAGGCTCCCTGTACGGCCAAAACAGAGCTCTGAGCATTGGAGAGAGCCATGCAGGCATCCTAGCCACCATTATTGTACCATCTGTATACTGTCTGAATGGTGTTTGCACAAAGGTTGAATCAGTTCAAGGTAAAGCTGGACAGGGTCTCTTGGGTTGTCACATTCAGCTCACAGCGAGTGCGTCCCCCATGCCTTCTAATCCCCTCAACAAAAATCATAAACTCATGGAACAATGTCATGGTTTGGGTTGGAAGGGACCTTAAAGATCATCGAGTTGCAACCCCCCTGCTGTGAGCAGGGACACCTCCCACTAGCCCAGGTTGCTCAAAGCCTCATCCAGCCTGGCCTTGAACCCCTCCAGGGATGGGGCATCCACAGCTTCTCTGGGCAACCTGGGCCACTGCCTCACCACCCTCACAGGAAAAAAATTCTTTAATCTATTAGGAAAATTTCTTCCTCATCTATTAAGTTCCATCTTAACCTTCCTTTGGTTTGTTGTTGTCCCCACTGTTTCTTTCAGTTTATATCCTGAATTTATTCTTACCCTCTTCTCTCATGATCACAGCGTGCAAATGCATTGAAGCAGCTTGTTTACCTCCCTGTATTAATATATAATACATGTAAATATATATGTAATACTGGCAAACAGTGCATGCATTCTTTCTCTCTTGCTAGACTCACGCAAGGCAAGAGAGATTTTCCTCTGTTTTCAGGAGCCTGTATGACTTGCACCTGGCTGCTCTTCATCCTACTGAACTGCTCAAGGAGGTTTGGAAACTCCAAGCATCCTCCTTCATACTGTGAAAACAAAATTGTAGAAAACTGCATTCTGATGGCCAGCCCTTCTTTTTTTGAGAATGATTTTGTAAGAAGATTTTGCCATGCACGGTTTTGTGTTTGCCACAGGAAAACATGTGACAAAAATCTGCACACTTACATTTGTGGCTTCTCAGATGTAGATAAACATAGGTGTCAGAGTTGTAATGATAATCTGAGAACAGGAGGTCGGTATCTCTGGTAATGGAGAATGGGGAGAATCAGAGCTCGGGGCTGAACTCATTTCTAGATCCATATGCAAAGCAGTAATAAATGAGCTCCAGTTCATTATGGGGGGGAACATCAGGTCTTCCAGCTGCTCTATTAGGACTTCAGGCCAGGATATTTAATTATGCCCTGGCCTCCTCCTTTAAGCAGATTATCCCAGTGACACACTGACTGCTGTGCCCTGCCAACACCCTTGGGCTTTGCTCCTTCTCCTTTGCACATAGTGCAAAGGGGTCCCTGGGTTTTCTCTTGAATAAAAAAAAATTAAAAAACAGAAAAAAATCTGTGTTTATGAGAATGGTTAGAATTTTATTATTATTATTTAGAACACCTGGGATCTTATCAATAGGGAGCCTTTCGATAATGAAAGCCGTGGCCAGCATGGAGAAGGGCAATTTCAGTAGCTGAACTCCTTTCTTCTTATTAATTTGTCCATCTGTGCACTGCAGAGAAAAGAGATGTGGAGGGGGGCATCCCCCTCCTCTTCAACCCCTGCGCTCCCACCCACGAACTGGCTCCGAATACACCAACGCCATGGGGACACATCTGTGCCCCCTTCCACATTTTCTCTTCACACACCTTCCAGAGGCAAAAAATCCAGGAGCTGAAGGCTATGGTTCATCCCGGCGAGATTACGGCTGTTGCGGTGCTGACTTCCCCAGGTTCTCTTTGCTGGGAGCGGCTCTTGGAGCAAAAAAATTCCTCTTGCTGCAGAAAAGCCCTCGGTCTGTGCTGCTGGAGTTGAGCCATCTCACCAGGGCTTCCTTTCCAGAGTGTTTATTTTGTCCCATCACAAGCTCATCAGTTCCTGTGTTCAGGGAATTTAATTTTCTTCTACTTTTGGAGCCCTTATAGGGCTTTGAAGTGCCATGTAGGCGTTGGGGTCACCACGGAACAAAGTCATGGGTGTTTGTTTTCTTAGTGAGGATTAGTGATTATTATTTCGGTTTTTGTAATTTTGCGAGAAAATTTGTGTGAAAAAAGTATAGCATTTCCCACATGAATGGTTTGTACATTGGGACTAAATTTACCGGTAATTTTGGCTCAAAAAATGGAGGTTGGAACTCTGGAAAAGAAATGAAGTGTTGCTAATTTCCAGGGAAATGTTTTAAATTTTCTTTTCGAAAGGCATATTTTATATTGAGAAAGATGGAGAGGAGAAGAAGGATGAAAGAGAGGAAACATAAATGAGATGGCAAAAAGAATTGAACCTTTTTTTTTCCAGCCAGAATATGACAAAATACGCTTCCTGAGCTATTTTATGTAGATTTTTTCCCCAAAAAACTATATTGTTCCTTCAGCTCTTTTGTAGATTCTGTCACTTGCTCCAGTCCTGAACTGACGTGTGACCTGCAGCAAGTGACAACTTCCATGTGACTTGCTTCACCCTTCTGCAAACCTGGGAGTTTTAATGGACGTCGTTCATTAAACTTGCCCAGCTACTTTCCAAGCTCAAGGTGAGGCTGGCACTACGTACATGCAAAGTCTGAAGACAAACTGTCAGTCCTGTCTGCTCTAATGAGACTTTTCTCCTAGAGAGGGCATTAGCGTGTATCCCATCCACTAACGTCATTTATACGTAGGTTGCCATATACGCTGCAAAATATTCCTAGAGGTGCATTCCTGCAGTCAGCTTTATGCCAGCTCTCTTCTGATGGTAGGAAAATTGTGTTCGCTTAATGCAAGTTTATGGTAAAACAAGTGAAGAATTTTGGAAAATATAAGGCAATTTGTTTGCATCAGTGGTAGACTCCAAGTTCATGTTGCTGCCTAATACACAGGGCTCCAGCCAGGCAACCAATGAAGTCATTGCCCCCATAGTAGGGCCAACATGAGAACATAGAATCACAGAATGGTTTGGGTTGGAAGGGACTTAGAAGACCATCAAATTCCACCCCCCTGCTATGGGCAGGGACACCTTCCGCTAGACCGGGTTGCTCAAAGCCTTGTGCAGCCTGGCCTTGCACAGAATGGATGGGTTATTTGGGTATGAAATGGGTACTGAAGTCTATCATGGCAGTGGAAAGCAGCAGTCATATATCATGATATGACATAATTGTTCGCCGTCTTCTGCCTGCTGAGCTCTGATGAAGGTGTTAGCAACTTTGTCAATTGTCATATCATAAAACTGAGCATCAGACTTGCAGTAAAATGTGCAAATCTTTGAAAGCAGGCCAGGCTTTCAGACTGATCCAACACTGAAATATTGACCTTCACCTTCCCTCAACCAGAGGGAGATGATGTGCAAGCAACAGCCTCCTGCCCCACGTGTCCTTACTGTGTGCACATGCTGTGTCCACGTTAATTTCATGGTGTCCTGTGCACTTCTTTTTTTTCCAGCCTGTGTGATGGCATCTTATCTTAGCAAGACATTGAGATACCCTTAAGGTTGTTCAGGTTTCTTAGTTGTTTCTTAGTGTTCTTTCTTTAGCACAAAATCTAATTACAATGGTTATGTGCAATGGGATTAGATAGCTAACGAAAGAGCGGTTACTTGAACTAGCAAGCATGAGAAAAAGCCAGTGAGCTGGGCAAGTGTGAGCTGGAAGGGGAGAGGAGTGAACAGCAGATGCCTTTGCAGCAGCATTTCTCTTCTGCTTGTAATGAAGAAACAGTTATTTGGAGAGTAAGCCAAGACCTGCTCTGGTCAAGGGAGCCCCAAGGTGTTTGATTTACAACCAGCTAAAAATGCTACAAAACTTTGAAAGGGTATTTACAGCTTGTTTTTCCCCTCTCTGCTTGCTGGCACATACAGAATTACGAGGGAAGGGTTTGGGTTGTTACTGTGGTTTTACTTGTTTGCAGTTGTTCCATGCACCGTTTTTTGACACTTTATAGATCCCTAAAGATCCACAGGCTACCCTTTGAGAAACAACGGCCTGGAAAGACAAGGTGGAAAATTTGTACTTTGTGTATCGTTGGAGTGCCTTGATGATAGAATCATAGAATGGTTTTGATTAGAAGGGACCTTAGAGATCATGTAGTTCCAAACCCCCTACCATGGGCAAGGACACCTCCCACTAGACCAGGTTGCTGATACTACAGGAAAACTAGTAGGAGGAAAATTGTGAGTTTGGTTTCATTGCAAAAAGAGCTTTCTTATTGCAACAAAAGTTTTCCTTCAAATAAAACTAGACAAATCTGAAGTCGTTGTCCAGGGTGCACACTGTGCTCATGGTGTAGAGCATTGAGTGCTGCAAATGCACCCAACTCCCTTCAAGGCAAAGACCGTAGAGCCAACAGGTTCAGGCCAACCTTCCCAGCAAGAGCGGTTGTGCAATCTTGTCCATCACTCCTTGGTCTCTCCAGGGAATGGAAGGCAGTAGGGTGCAACTGTGAGGGTGGTGAGGCAGTGGCCCAGGTTGCCCAGTGAAGCTGTGGATGCCCCATCCCTGGAGGTGTTCAGGGCCAGGCTGGATGAGACTTTGAGCAACCTGGGCTAGTGGGAGGTGTCCCTGCCCATGGCAGGGGGTTGGAACTTGATGATCTTTAAGGTCCTTTCCAACTCAAATCATTCTATGGTTCTGTGATTAGCAAAGTGGCCCTTCCCCTGCCTTTTTCTTTCCTCCGGAAGAATGGATTCATTAAATGTAATAAATGTGTTGGGAAAACCATCCTGTACCTGTTCTTCCTGGTTAAGCTTGGTTCTCTGAACACATTGTGGCTACAGTGTTGTGTTATCCCCGCACCTCCCACAGAGAAGTTGGTTCCTGAGTCACTTTATCAAGGTGTTTTTGGTGAGGCTGGGTTACACACTGGCCACACAGCAGAGGAATGCAGGTATTTGGGAATCCTCTAGAAAGACCCTGCTGAAAGATTTCCAGGGTGTACTGTACTAAGCATAAGCCTACCACCCCCAGGGTTTGGAAGAGAGCAAATTCCTTCCAGGATTATAGGATTAAGAAGCTGAAAAGTGATTCAAATACTTCATTAAACAGGGGGGAAAAAAATAAAAAGAGAGAGACATGAGGGGAAGCTCTTCAATGCATGCATCACTCGATGTGTTTTCCTTGTAATTAAAGGAAGTTATTGAAAAATATTTGAGGGGATTAAATGCTCAGAGTATATATGCCGATCAAATAACACAAAAGTCTGCATTCTTGAGAGTAATCAATGGAGTGACTTGAATGGGGAGGTTCAAAAGAGCACAGTTACTGTTAAAGTGCCATTGTAGTAGTATTCACCATACTGTACGGCAGACGGACATGCCCGCAGGTTTCCCATCAAAGAAACTTTTCTATAGGTGAAAAACCAAGGGTCTGGTGTTCATATGTGGGTATTTCCACGACAGTTGTTAAAATTTCAGGTGGACTTTTCTTCCTTTTCTGCCCCCCCAACCTTAATGGAGAAAGAGGTGCTCCTAATTTCATGAGGAAGGCTTCTTTGGGACTGAAATTGCGTTTCTCTTTTATGCTAGCAAAATAGGAAAGGAAAAACCTGAAGACAAGAAAGGTGGTTAAGAATTGAGCCCAGGACACAAGCAATGAGAGAGACTGCTACTGTAAACAGGGAATTGTACTTACCGTTATACTTTCCTCTGTCTTCTGACAGCTTAATTGTAACTGGTCATTATTTAGCCATTAATTAAGAGGTTATTATGTCCTACACACCTGGTGTCTAGAATAGCCAATGTGTCCTGCGGTTTGTAACACGGCACCATGATCACCTCGGTGCTCTGTGAGTGTTTGCCCATGGATGTGACAGAAATGTTGCTCTATCCAGAGGTCTTTGCTTTATTCTGGCTTTTCCTTTGGGTGTTTCAGTGCTAGCACTGGGCACAAACAGTGTCATTTAATGGAGAAAGAGATCCAAAGGGCATTTGAAGACCATGAGGCTATGGGATTTTTTGGCTATTTTGCATCAAACTTCTGGGAATCGAATCTCGCTGAATTACTAATGTCCTATTTTCAGTGGTCTTGGAGAAGGAAAGCTCTGAATTTAGACAACACTTGGCACCAAGGTTGCACCTCCATCTTTGCTCCTGCTCTACAGCCTGTGGGCAAGACACCTCCTCTTGTTAGCTCCCTTTGGATTTGACAAATGAGCGGATTAATGACACTCCCCTCAATTTCTGGGTTTAATTAGTGCTTAAAAAGTGCTTTGAGATCTTCATATGAAAGATGCCATATAACTGTGGAGAAAGATAATATTTATTCCTCTTTTATTGGCTTTTTGTAAAGAGATTCTCACAAAGTTGATGGTAAATATTACCTCTCCTCTTTTGGTGCGGGTAGGCCTATAATCTTCTAAATTAGGTGCAACAAATCAAGTCCTAAGAATACTAAGAATATAGAATATACTAAGAATATAGGGTCACCATACTACCGAAAGTATGGCCACCTGGGGAGTGAAGCATGAGTCTGGTACTGGCGCTAGTCCCCTTTAGAGGATTTTCCTCTCTAGAGCTATGTATGACAGATGTCTTATCAGATGAAGCCTGAGAGGTCACTGCATCCATTCTCCTTAAGGCAGGACCAGCTCTACCTCAAACTGTTCAAAACACGTTCATCTAATTGGCTCCTACGCACATCCAGCGGTGGTGAGTCCTTCAGGCAACCTGCACCAACGTGCAACTATCCTTGCCATTTAGTTGTTTCTTTTAATTTCTCATCTATATTTCCTTTAGCCCAGTTTAATTACTTTATTTCTTTACACTAGCTGTGGTGAAGAGTACCACATTAGTTCCTTTAGGCTTTGGCCATTTCTATTAAATCAGTCTGGAATTTGATCTAGCCAGGAAATGAATCCATTTCAGACATCCCATTATCCTTGGGCTTTTGCCTTGCCAGAAATGTCCAGATCAGGATGACTGCTTCCTATCCAGTCATTTCAATCCTTTTTAGGCACTTAAAAGTAAACTTTCTTGCAGAGTGCCTTAGCACACTGGATAACCAAATTGAAGTTAATGGATGCTCTGAGAGCAAGTCCTGTTTATTTTGGCACCTCTCTGTACAAGTAAAAGTCTGATTGTAGGTATCTACATAAGAAAGTGAAGACGGAAGGACTGTACTTTTTTCTTTTTTAAAATATTTTTCTTTTCTTTTAAACTACTTTGATAAATCAACCATATACCTTTTCGCTTCCTCCTTCTAAAAGCTAACCAGACAGCATATGCCAGCATCAAAATTTCCCACTGATCATTTGTTTACCACTCAGTCACCTCAAGCGTGTAGTGGAAAGTTTGAACTGACCCTAGGGTATGGCATATATTAAGAACCGAAAGCATGATTTGACCAAGTTGCCATTTAAAAAAGTCGCAGTCCAGTCTGTTTTGCATGGTGCCGCACAGTATCAGTAGGTGCTGAAAGTTTGCAGAACTAAGTACAAAATGAGCTTTGGAGTCCTGTGTCCGATGCCTTGGAGGTTAATAGAGTGGAGCAGGTATTTTTCTAACCTTACAATTGTGGTTAATAAAATAATGGATGAGGAATGGGTGAAGGAAGGATTTTTAAAAATTTTTAAAAATTTATTTTCTTTTTATTTTCTTTTGGCTCCATAGACATGCTTAAGTGAGCACAATCTCCTGATCCTGCAAACAGCAGTTCCCTTGGCAAAATGGTTTGGGATAGTTTTGCAGAACTCTAGTTAAAAAATACACTTGCAAAAAAAAAAAAAGAAAAAAAAGCTGTCAGAGAGTAAATATTTAACTTTTCCATTTGTTTTCTTCTTTGCATGGAGTGTACATGACAAACCTAATTCATAGCTGTTAATGTTGTAGTTAATGTCAACAGAGCTATAGTTGGAAAGGAAATTACCCGAGCTGTCATGATTTCACATCCTTTTTCTAATTTCTTCTCCTGGACAGATTGCTTTTTCATTACGACAGACACTGAAACAGACTGACTTGCCAGGCAATTCGGAGTGTCATGCAATAAAATGCTAGTCATGGAGTTCTGTATACAAAGAAATTACCCACGGAAAGTACCCACCACAATGAGAAAAACAGAACAAAGCCTATGACCAGAAGTTAAAACCAGAAAAATACAAGTTTACAATAAAGGGGCAAATGTTTAACAGATTCAGCCAAGTTGGTTCCTGGAGATTTGCTGCCTTGGGACACAATAGGAGGTTTTTGCAGAATATGTGTTTTAGTTAGACTTTACTGGACTTGACTCAAGGAGTAACCAGTAATTGTCTGGTCTGTGATGTACAGGTGGTGAGGCTTGGATGAACTCTTCCTCCCATCTTTTTGATCTATGATCAACAGAGAGACTTGTTTTGGTGACCTCTCAACCTCAGGTTGGCCAACACAAACTGGGGTCCTAATGGACATCACCCTATATCTCAGAAGTGTTTGTGCAACAGAAAATACACACACTGTGCAAATACAATGTTGGGTTTTTTCACTGTTCTTTTTGCATCAGGATGAGGCAGAGGTGAATTATGTCAGGCTGCAAAGTCTATGTGAAAACCGTTAGGAGGAGGTTGCTTTAACCAGTGAGACTGATCATGATAATAAGTGTTAGGCTTACTAGGCAGTAGTAACAGGGTCAGTGCCTTAGAGAGCAACTCATTATGGAGTGCCAAGAAAAGGGAAAGTGATTAACTTGAGTTTCCAAGGGAAAACGAGCATTCCACAAGTTCAGTACTAGTTTCTCTATAGCCATGCTAAGAGGCTTTGTCTTCCTTTTCCTTTCAGTAGCGGGAACAAACTCCCTGCTTGGATATGGATCTTCCTTGTTGCTAAATCCATTTTCATGGTGAATTGCTGGAACGCAGAGGAAACCCAGTGATCTGATCCTGAGAGAGACCCAGGATGTCCTGAGTTCTCATTCTAAAGCTTGGCAAAAAAAATCGACTCCTGTAATTTCCTCTTCTCCCTGCAAAAAGGTTAACTTAGTAATTATTTGAAGTAACAAGATCTCTGCATGCTTGGCGAAAGGCCAGAGATTCATCCAAACTCAAGGGCTTACTTCCCTGATGTTCAGGCCAATTGGTGTGCTTGCCCTGCACAATGAGTTGCAGATGTAGTGATCTCATGCACTACATTGGTAAAAAAGTGCAGAAATGTTTACCCTGAAGTCGAATGCAAATGCAAAAAGACATGTTGCCTGAGACTGCAAGCTGAACATCCAAAACCAGAATCACACCACCACCATCCCCCCCAAATTAATCCTTTGCTTTGTTGCCTCATCTTTCCCATCTGTGAAATGGAAACAATTCCACTTAGCTTTGTCTTGCTTTGCCCTGAGGAACTGGAATGAGCTAGACCTTTCAAAAGTACTTTGAAGATAGATTATTGTTTTTCATTATTGTGTGCAACATTTCCCACCATGAAGCGGTATTTGAGAATAAAGGTACAATTCCACTTTGCCAAAAAAGTAATGCTAACCTTCCACCGAAAACATCTTGCCGCTTTAATTGTTAGATGGAAATCAGCTGTATTTGACAGAGTCATTTGTAAACCTTGCCAGTGTGGTGTGGTTCTGTACCACCAGCCTGAATCTGGTGTATTTTAATTTTTTCCCTACTTTCTGTGGAGGATTACGTGTTGTGACTTTGACCTGGGACATTTCCTTTCTTCAGAAGGATTAAGCTCCAGTTGTTTTTCTTCTAGCAGTGAGTATCATTTGCAGCCCAAGAAATACGATTTCCTTCTTTTAAGATGGGTCAGACCCTTTTGTTTTTTTTTGACCAGAAACAATGGAGTTCAGAAAAAAAAACAGAGGAATACCGACTTGGGAGCCTTTGTGGCTTCTGATGTGAAACAGGCCTGTCTTTCATTCAGTTCCTTGTCAGTTGTGAAAGAAAGGTCTAAAGTTTCATAATATCATATCAGTTGCGCAAACAACTTGTCCTTTTAAAGTAGGTATTTAAAAACTGCACTTGGTTTCAGTAAAGCTTAGTCTTTTTTCGTGTTTTAACAAGCTGTGGTGTTTTGATTTTTTTTTTTTTCCTAGGGGTGGTAGGAAGAAGGTAGAGAATTAACTAATTTTTTTTTTTTTTTTTTTTGGAGACAATTCCATTTCAGATGTCTGTGTCTCATTCGGGGCAATTAAGCATTTCATGTCATTTGATATTGTCTTTGAGAAGCCTAGGAATTGGTTACAATTTTCTACCATTGTTGGATTTAAACTCTATTTCATTTTAACCCTGGGGAATTAGTCTGGATTGAAGTGCATGCATACATGAATTAAATCACAGCAACTATGTCTCTTTTTAACACAGAGATCTCAAAGCTCTTTATCATATGTTCCCTTCTTAGAAGTACCCTGTGAGATTGGTTTGGTAGTTTCTTCATCATTTCCAGAACTGCAAGATCTGTATGCAATAAACCGTACTTATTTCTTCCTTCTTTGCCCAGAGAAGCTGTGGATGCCCCATCCCTGGAGGTGTTCAAGGCCAGGCTGGATGAGGCTTTGAGCAACCTGGGCTAGTGGGAGGTGTCCCTGCCCATGGCAGGGGGGTTGGAACTTGATGATCTCTAGGAGGAAGTGAAGGAATGAGACTGAGACTAAGGCTGTGTCTGGTAAAGGATGTTTTTAGCTGGTTGAGCAGTAGTGATTCCTGTTTAAATGCTTACCATCCCATTGATTTCCTCTGGCACAGTTTCAGCAGGCTAGACGGGTGAACGTCTGCCTCTCAGAGTCATCAGTGGCTTTAGGGCTTTCTCCAGTGAGGTGTGAGATGTGGATTTGAGAGACAAAGAGCTTCAACTCTGGCTCAGCTGTGTGATCCAGCCAGCAGGCCTTGGGTAAGAGGTGTTAGCACTTTGGCTGTGTTTGCAAAAGGGACAACCTTGCTCGGTTCTTAAAAGGTCGAGATCTTCTTACCAGCTGAAGATCCCAAGCTGTAGATCTCAACTGGGTCAATCCTGAGTGGTTCAGTCCTTCACTAGGTATTTTTTGTACTGCCTTTGGATGTCACAGACACTAGACAAAGCACAAAAAACCTGGAAGGAGAGGATGAATGCCACCATGGAGCTCAGATATAAAATAAAAGTACATCGCTCTCTCATTTCTAGGAGGTGCTTTGCCAGGCCAGCTCGAGTCCCTCAGTAAAAGCCACAGCCCATGATGTGCCAGAGCTGGCTGTTAATATCTTGAGAGATGAACAGCATGATGGCTGTGGCAGGTCATCTGCAGAAAGGATGACAAAAACCTTTGTGTGTCTTAGGCAGATGGAGAGATGAGTAACAGAAGCAGGTACTTTTCTAATTACCCGGAGAAAGCTCACCTTCACAGACCAGCAGAGCTGGCTTAATGGAGCAACAGCAGCTCTTGTACCAGTTGAAGGAACAGCAAAGCTGCCATGGCAACATCATCTCCTCAGGGGATCCCAGACAGGATTCTGGCCAAGCCAGCCCAAATTACTCCTGTGCTTTCCACTGCCATACTGCCCCTCCAGCTGGCTACAAAAGACAAAATCTAGCCCATAAGCTCAAGTAGAGTAAATACTAGTTAAACATTTACAGCTCTTAAGATCTTACAAGCAGTAGAAACAGCTGTCAGTTTAGAAGACCTTTTCTTCGGTGCATGGCATAGACCAGCCATGGTGTGTCGAGGATGTTAATGTTGAGATCAGCCGCAACTACAGCCTCAGGAAGTGGATTAAGTCACCAAGTCGTACAGAATCACAGAATCATAGAATTGTTTGGTTTGGAAGGAACCTTAAAGATCATAGAGTTCCAACTCCCTGCCATGGACAGGGACACCTCCCACTAGCCCAGGTTACCCAAAGCCTCATCCAGCCTGGCCTTGAACCCCTCCAGGGATGGGGCATCCACAGCTTCTCTGGGGAATATCTTCCAGTGTTTCACCACCCTCACAGGAAAATATTTCTTCCTAATATCTCATCTAAATCTACCCTTTTTCAGCTTAAGTCCAATGTCATCTCCCACCCAGGTGTCTCAGAGATGAGAAGAACCAGAGACCACCATAGATGGAGAACGTCAGCACAGATCTCTAGCTAGTGAAGGTCTTTCCTCCCATATAGTCCATGAAACACCATAGGGAAGAGTCTCCCAAGCCTGCTTGATGGAAGTCCAAAGAGTGCAGGAAAAGGCTTCAGACTTTTTAACCACCTGGACAGTGCTTGGCCTTTTTCTTTTTACTGAAGCCAACATACAGTACTCAGGTTTGTGAGCTTTCTCTAAACAAGCTCTGTCTGCTTTGCATTAATCATTAGTTGCCTTGACTGGAACATTAGCCTTCTGTGTAGACACACATAGTAGAACATAGCAGAAAAGGCTGTCTTTTCTCTTGTTTAATACTGCCTCTCAAGCGACTTAAGGTATTGATTGATGCTTCTCATGTTTACAGATATTCTCTGTGATGGGAAAAAAAAGTCATATTCCCTTAAAGTGGCAGTTGTATTAGATATCAGCAGATACATCTCTTTAGTGAATTCAAAGCATCATTCTTTTTTTTTGAAGTGTCTCTTTCTGTGTCGTCACATGAAAATAGATAGATATGTATTACTTGTTTTTTCTCCTAATGTAGTTGAGTTATCGCAGTCAAAATTTTCCTTTTGCTCTCTGCATTCGTGCCATAAAGTTATCACAGCTGCAGTCACATGAGGGCATGTTGGATGACTGTAGCTTTAGTGATTACTTCTCATCTGTCCGTAAACATGAATAAATATGGTAGTCATGGATGTTGATAGTCTTGTTTCAATAGGTTAGACATAATTAAGCATTGTAAAATTAATGTATCTGGATAGCATTGGAATTTTTAAATATTGCTCATAATCAAACGGTAGTTCTTGAGTTTGTGGTTAATTTTACAAAAGAGAGAAAAGAAAGGTATGAATAATAAGGGTCTGAATCTTGAACCTCCAAAACAGGGCTTCCGAAGTTCAGACTGTGTTTTTAAAACTGTAGAAATAAGTTACTAATGACTTCACTAATTAAGGTGCAGTGTGAAACACCACACATTCCTTGAATAAAATATATGCTTTAAAGATTTACTAGTGTAGATCTTAAAAGGCAGTGAACAGAAACTGCAGAAGTACTATTCATATTTTCCAAGGAAAAATAGCTTTGTGCCAAGGCAAAATTTGGAAATAATTGTTTGGAAATTATTTTTAAAAATTACTGGCTAAAAAAGCTAGAGCAGCAACTGGAAAAAAAAGACCTGACGGTACTCCTGGAAATTTTCTAAGCCTGTGTACTTTCAAAAATGCTGTGTGAACATTATTTGCTTTATTTGCTGTCAGAAATCGCAAAATTTGTTAAATTACATAGACAAATGACTACATGTCTCATCTGAGTAATGGGTGTAATGATACACTTGTCCTTTGTGATGTACTTTGAGATTCTTTGGAAAATGTACTACATGAGGACCAGGTACCCTTACAGCATATTTTTTGTGTGTAGAGGGAAATAGGGAATGGATGCCCATATTACTGTAGAATTTAAAGGAAAGGAATCAAAAATTCTGTGCAAAAAGTAGCTGGATGTGATGGATGAAGGTTTAGCTACTTTTCATAGTGACAGATAAGTAATGAGTTTGAACTGCTGCGATATTGTCTGGAAATAGAATAGATGACATTCTTAATAGGCTCAAATTGATTCTTAATAGTTCAGACCATCTGCTGAAACTGTGGAATAATAAAACCAGTACTTTTTTTATGACCTTCGTCTAAAGCACACAAAACACTCTGGGAAGACATGTGGACATTTCTAAAACTATGTTTTGGTTGGACAGTTTGGAAAAAGTAATTTGCACAGAGTTTGAGCGTCAGGCTCTAGCATGGTTGGTTTAAAAGCAAACCCAGTGAGGTTCCATCTCTGTCTTACAGGTGATGATTTCACCATCCATTTAAGTGCATTCCTCAAAGGTTGAATGTGCTAAAGAACATATATGGGAAAATGTAATCATAAGAATGGTAATTATTAGTAGTAATAGTAGTAGTAGTAGTGGAAGACACACATGCAACAATATACGCTGTCTGATCACAGAGTTCTTAGGTCACTCTATAATCCAAACTGTGTGAGAGGACTGTTTATAACAACATATTCTGCTCTAGATACTCATAGAGATAACAAGATGTGTTGAAGTTGCTGAGTTCTTCCTTCAGGAGGTCTATTCAGTTTGAAATAGGAAAACTAAAGCACACGGTTGCGATAAATATGAGGTGAAGAGAGTACTGTAAGATAAAGATAACAGAAATGAAACCCAAGAGAGATATTTATACTTAAGGATGTCTCCTGTTCATGGCTATTATGAAATAGCTTGAAAGGCATAAAATTGGCAGGAACACTGTTTTACTAGGTGTCTCTGGAAGCTGATCATAGAAACACGTTACCTGTATGATATGGTGAAATTCATCTATCATCTATATATAGGGCTTGTTTTTTTGTTGGTTTGGTTTTTTTTTTTTGGTAAGGAGGTATTTTCAAGGATATTCTTTCCCTTTGGCTGTAGTGGATGGAGCCCTATGAAAATACAAACCTGGATTATCATTTCTGTTGCGTGATAGTGCAGTGCAAGGTGCAATAGGTTCGTCATCTATAGTAACATAAATAATGGCAATTAAATAAACAGAATACAGTAGAAGGGCTATTTCTAACACATTTACTATTCACACAGCCTTTAGATTTTTGATAATGATTTGGGTAACTGCTCTCCTCCCTGCCCAGTTTCTATCTGCAAATGCCCATTTCATCAAATACAGAGATTTTGTTTGAGATGTGATTGTTACAGATAGAGAGGTAAAAATAAGTGAAGCCCATCAGAATTTATCTCAGATGATGATTGTAACTTCTTGACTATTGCATGGAGCCCAAGTCAGAAACTGGAAACCTTTCATTTTGGAGGTAGTGTAAAGAGAATAAAAAATATATTCTTGTTCATGGGTAATGAAGCAGTGAAGATAAGCTTTCTCCTATCCAACCCATGCCCTATTGCCGTAGGAAAGAAACAAGGTGTGACTAAAGGTGGCAGAGTGTTAATTGGAATCCAGTGTTTAAAAGACATGGTTATAAGTCAGGAAAGAGGATATCTTCTCCCATCTCTGCTCTAGAGCTGAGTCAGTTGCTTGTCCTCTCTGACCTTTAGTTTTTCTGTTCCTGATGGGTGTGTAGCAATATTTATTTAAAAAGATGCTTAGACATTATTAATGTTTACATAATTTTTTCAGATCTCTGGGAAGCTAGGGTATGAGAAACCCTTAGGGTCAGTTGTATTAAAGAATGTCCTAGTTCAACATAAAGATGAGGCCGATTTTCTGCTAGATGGGCAGAGTTTTGTACAAAGATCTTTATTTTTGAAAGGGAAGAAAGGCTGGACCACTTGGCCTTCAGACCTAGTGATGTGAAACTGCATCAGCTCTTCCAGAGAGGAAATACAGCAATCTCCTCAAAATAGCAGAGGGAAATGCAATATTAACCAAGAGCAAATTGGAACCAGCAGTGTGTTTTTCACAGTGATAGTGGTTAATCATTAAAGCAAGGGTCCAGAGGAAGCGATGAATTCTTCATCTTTTGATGTCTTCAGGATTGAAGGCCTCTCCGGAGGAAACGTTTTAGACAAAAACGTTGGGCTCAACAAAGGCGTAACTGGGTAAAAATTAAAGCTCTATGACATACAAAAGATAGATGATCTACTAGTCCCTCTACAAGTGTTATTCATTTCACAGCACTTTAGATGTCTAAAGTTAGATGCCTAAGGCTCAACTGGTCACCCTGAACTCCCTTTTTAGTCGACATTAAGAAATAAGCATCTCCAGGGAGCAGTCCATTTGACGTGCCTTAGATACCTGTTTTAGTGCGACACAAATTGTCCTCTGGGGTACCTGTTCCTCTCCATTGACTATCAAGGGAGCCTACGGTGACTTGTTCACATTCAGGCATCTCATTTTTAGATGCCTGAGGAAAACGCATTCCTCTGTGGGACACCAAGGAGATGTGGAACAGCAGCCCTTAATTTGTAGGGCAGAGACCTGTTTCATGGTCGTTCTTACTTTGCATCATTTATTAGTTACTGCTTAGTTCATATTCCCATGTTGGTGAAGCATTTTGTGTTTTGAAAGGAGGACCTGAGACCATCACTTTTATTTCTTTAGAGGCACAGGTGTGGGTAAAGGTGGGCCAAGTCCTGTTCTGAGTTGCTCTGGTGTACGCTCCCAGCAATCTCACAGGTTTGTTGGAATTGCCATGCCTTCCATCTTAAGAATAAAAGCAGAAATGAGACATTTTGAAAGGACTAATCCAACTGCCATAGCATTTAATTCTTCCTGTGTAAGCGATGAGCAGATGAAGGGCAGATCTGGAAAAAATGCTACACATCACAGAGCATTTATAAAGCAAAGACTCTTGAGAAAATCCTTGCTGAGCCTGTGGAGACAGTGTTAAAAACACTTTCATCTTTCATTTCTTCCTGTCCGGTAGTCTTCCTGGCGCTGGTCCAAATTCACTTCATCACTTACTGTTATTTGGTTTAGACCTGTGCTTCTTGCATATCCCATTAATAGTAGTATCCTGTGTCCTGTCGCTCAAGATGACGATGCTGTCATTGCTCTCGAGGTGTGCTCTGAGCAGCTCCCTGTAACATAGGGGGCTTAATCATCTTAAGAGCCCCCCCTCATCAAGGGAAGGGGTGGGTGCCTTTAGGCAGGTTCCTCAGCACAGGAAAGTCTATTTTCATCTTTCTGTGGACCCAAAGGGGGATAGAGGTAGAAGAAATATTTTAAGGAAGAAATATTTTATGCTTAGGGTGGTGAAACACTGGAACAGGTTGCCCAGGGAGGTGGTGGATGCCCTGTCCCTGGAAACATTCAAGGTCAGGTTGGATGGGGCTCTGGAAAACCTGATCTAGGTGAAGATGTCCCTGTTTACTGCGGGGGGGTGGGACTAGATGACCTCCATGGTCCCTTCCGACTTAAACTATTTTATGATTCTATGAGATGTGTCCTAGATGCTCCAGTTGTGTTCACATGACGAGATGGCTTAGATTGGTGGTGTTGGTTGACCTTGGACAACATACTAGTTAGGAAGCTTTGTAGTTCACTAGTGAGTAGATAGAGGATTCCCAAGGCAGAAGGAGATTATCACTCTTCATATAATTGCAGAGAAGTCGAGTATGGCCAGACAGCAAATATCAGCCCCTTCCAGTTGTCTTATTATCAACCTACCTTCTCCTGGTCCATTATCTTCCTGGATAGTTACTCTTCAGCATCCAACAGCTGCTGCCATCCGCCTAAGCAATGGCGGAGCAATCCAGGCATGTCTCACTGGTTTGGATAAATTTGAATTTCAGAAGCTCTGTGAAGTAGAGGGGCTGTGTAAACATGTGTCGTCGCAGACGCCGTGCCCATCTTGGGTCTCTGCACCACTGATCTCAAAGATCACAGTATGTTGCCTATATCGCTACACGGATGCAGCCCAATGTGCGGAGCAGTAATGGTGCAACCAGATGGCACGGGAAGGAATGGGATTGTCATTAGTACACAGATCTTTTTGTGAATTCTTCGCCTATGCAATTTGCAGGCTCCCATGATACCGTACCACAGGCTGTTTGGCCATTCTTCGGTTCCCACTCGCTGCTGCAGGGAAATCTGATCAGCTCCAATTATGGGGGACATGATACTCTTGCCACATCCAGATGTGGCTGACATGATGGTATGTGCGTTGCCTCAGTCAGCGGTGAATTTTGTCTGTAGCGGTTTCTCCCAGGGTGCCTGTGGTAATACAGTAGTTGAGGTGAGTGTTAACCTGCTGCTTCCCTTGGAGGCACAAATCTTGGAATTTTCTGTGCAAAGGTTGCCTGGGGGAAAAAGAATCACTCTGCACTGACCTGAACTATGGATACAGAGGAAACTTTGCACTTTTGGAGCTTACACATGCTTTCTGCTTGTTAAAATTCACTGTCCCATCAATCAGGAGCCTTTTGGTGCAGTTTTCTCTCCTGGTGTCAACAGGAGCTTCACTTGCAGTGCAGGTACAGAAAATGCCTAAGGGGTCTCTCCAGCAGGAAAGAAACAGTTGAGGCTTTTAGGGTGACCTGTGAAACCTTGGCTCTGAAGCATCATTTGTTTTTCCCACTTTGCCAGAGCTCACTCTGGTCTGATAAATTGTGACAAGTGCAGAAATCTCTCTATCTTTGTAATCCTAATTTTTATTTTTGTCATGAAAAGTATTTTAATTCTGTTTGGTTTTAAAGTGAGAGGATTCACACTTTTAGCCGTTGAGGTTATACCCTTCTTCCAAAAAAAAAAAAAAAAGAAAAATTGGAAAAAGTTAGTGAGATTCATTAGCTGGCTTGAGATATTAAAGTGTGTGACAAAGTGTCACTTCCCCCTTCAATGAGTAATTCATGAAGTTGATGTCTTAAAATTGTTTAGGTTGGAAAAGACCCTTAAGACCATCGAGTCCAAACACAAACCTAACACTGCCAAGTCCGCCACTAAACCATGTCCTTGAGTGCCACATCTACATGTCTTGGAGATACCAATGTCCACAGGGAGGCATGTGCCACCATTCAGACTTCTTTGTGACTGGAGATACTTTCTCATTGCTACCTGCTTTTCTGACTCAGGTGCATCATTGCTACCTGTGGGAAACATTTACTAAGAGATAATAATAGCTTTTATCCTGCAATTGTGCGTATGTCCTGTGAGGTGTTAACCCCACCTTGGGAGATACAGAACATTTTCCATAGTCCAGGAGGTTCTTAACACTGTCTCATAATATCCAGAGCCTCTGCTGCACCTGGAAGACAGAGCTTGGAGCAGTGGCAGAGAAACAAGAAAGAGTTAACCTTTGTAATGAAGATATAAGGATCTAAACCTTTTTGTGTTATTGCAAGTGAAAGCTTGAATTCAACAAAAGCTGGTTGTCATTCGTTCAGGAAAGCTTCCTAGATACTAACACTGAGTAAATGAGTTGTTTTTTTAACTCTTGAAGTTTATTAAACATTGGAACACAGGAACTGTAACACCAGTCAGAGTCTTATCCTTATTGTTGTATTATGAGCTTCCAATTACTGACTGTAGCCAACACCAGATGCTTCAAAAGAGTGTGCAAGAAACCACATAGTAGACAACAATAGTAGTTATAATTTGCTCACGAGAAAAATAGCTTCTTATCCACTGCCCCCACTCAGTGTTTGGCTTATAACCTGAGACATGATGGTTTATATCTTATTATGTATGCATATTTTACATGGATAGCAAATTGCAAAAGAAGGGACTGGAATTTGGGAGGTCTGAGTGAGGTTGCGGGATTATCCCCTGTTGGGACTGGTGACATAAACCAAATGACAACATCTTTCTGCACTTCAGTTTCCACACCTACATGCCATCAAAGATCTTGACACTCATGAGGTTCCTGAGATCTAGGAACCAAAACTGTGACAGAGGAACAAGGGAAAGTTCAGTAAAAAATCGTACTTGTATCTTCAATGTGAGCAATTATTCCAAGGAGTGCCTAAGATAGCACGAAGCTAAACCAGTTCAAGAGAACACAATGTGCTGTTCTCATTTTTTTGGATTGTGTACTCCAGGCACTTGGCAGTGCTTGCGTGCAGACTGATGGCTGTGCAATCAATTTGGCTCTTTCCCCCCATGCAGCGTCTTTGGTGCGAACCCTCCGCTTATTTGCCTGGATCCTTCACTCAGCAGGGAGAGAAGTGCACTAAAAACTGAAAGAAAAAATCCCCCCAGGCACTTACTTCTGATCGTACTGTTCACTGTTGTTATTTTAAAAAGAGGAATGCAAACGTACAAACAGAAAGTCCTTGTTCTGTTCGTCTTCCTGCAGCCGGCTCAAGAAACTCTTTCGTCCTTCCTTTGCAAAGAGCAAGCTAGGAAACAAATGACATCTGAAGATGAGAAAGGGGGTTCCTTACCCCAGATTTTGTTTGAAGGTCACTTTTTGCAGTTCTCTGTGGTTCAGAGATGTTTTTATTATTCCTCTTTTAACCTTTTTTTTTCCCCCACTTCTTCCCCTCTTAAGCAAAATGACAAATTATGAAACTTTGTGGTTGGGTTGTTCTTAATGTGAGTATTGAAAATTTATAATGTACACGTGACAGAGTGTTTCCTCCTCCCTCTCCCTCCCATCCCCATCAGCTGCTGTGGCTCTTCATTGCTTTTAACCACTCCCAGCTTTCCGAATATATTGGTTTCCGTTCTCAGCCCTTCTTTGTCTTTTCTTGCAGCTGTTTGTTTCGCGACACGGTTGGTGTTTGCGAGGTAGATCAAACCCACCTCTAAACTCTCTCTCCTCTCCTTTCTTCCCCCCCTCTCCTTGCCTCTGCAAAGGTCATGTAGCTGCCGGGGTTTCTGTGCTCACACTGGGAGGTATCAGGAGGGAGAAGGGTAAAACATTAATAAAGGACGAGCGAAGCAAGCTGCGGGCTCTGGTCCTACAACCTGTCAGAAGACAGGAGAATCCAACTTGAGCCTTGAAGTGGACGGATGCTGCAACTTGATCAAAACACCCACTCGGCATTTGAAATAGGGAGGGATGTGGAAATGCTTCAAGGCTCTGTGTTTGATTTAGGGGTTCTTTTTGCCCTGATTTTAGTGAGCTAGCTCCAGTTTGGGGGAGAAAAATAGTCTCTGCGTAATGCCTGCAATATCTCACCTCTGTTGTGAAAAGCAGTGGGCACTTGGGTACCACTAGAAAGGGGATACCCCCAGTCTTCTACACCAAAAAGGTAATGGTTGTGTGTATATCCTCTTCTGGGCAAGGAATCACAAGCTCAAAGCACAAATAAGCTTTCATAAAATAGGACTTTGCATGATAGAAGTGAGAGTTGGACTAAAAAAAGTGTAAGAGCCTAGGCTAAGCACGAAGTGTAGGCATGCCTTAATTTAGCATTTCCCAGATTAGATTTCATCCCACTCCCACATAGTCGCTGCACCTAGAAAAAGGACACGGTGCTTCCAACAGCTGCCAGGATAGTATCAAATAGAAAGTTCTTCTGCACCAGCATGACCCGAGAGCAGTTTCCTTTGGAATATTCCACTGTAAATTCACCAGCCCTTGAAGAATAAACTGGTGGGAGAGTTAAATACCTGTTTCCTGCACGGATTAGTTTCTGTACAAAACACAAGAGACTTTATAGACTTTTTTTTTCCCTTTTGAATGGAAACTTCTTGTGTACTGCATTTCAGGTGAGAAGTGTGCTCTCAGTCCTCCCTAGAAACTGCAGTTTTTAAATATCCCGTAGAATTATTCATATACTTTGGGATAGTTCAATAATCTGAAGTAGTTTTATTAGAGTATTTTACCCTTTTTCAGGTTTCTAAATGCTGTTTAGCAGTTTACAGTCTCAGCCAGGAAAAGTATATATGGGACAAAGCAGTAAGTGCTGCTTGAAGTTTATGAAGTGCTACAATATCTCATAAAAACAGGATAGAAATGTTAAAAGTTCTCCGGAGAGATGGCAAAAGGCACCAAACCATTCATTCAATAACATCTCAAATATATGCAAACAGTCTGTTATTCCAACATCAAAAACTCTGTAGGAACTCTGGTTCATCTATGATAGTAGTTTAGTATGATCATAGAACCATAGAATGGTTTGGACTGGAGGCGATGTTAAAGACCATCTAGTTCCAACCCCCCTGCCACGGGCAGGGACACCTCCCACTAACCAGGTTGCTCAAAGCCTCGTCCAACTTGACTTTGAGAAAAAAAGTTGTATATATATTTATTTATATATATATATATGCCCACATATGCTCATTTAAGGTTCTTGTAGGGTGAAAAAAGAAATACAAGAAAAATCAAGAAAGCAAATAGAAGTTAAGAGGTGAAATATCACCATATGTATTTATAAAATACTGCCTCTCTTGGCCTTGGCCTTTAGTTTTCACTTGGAGGCAGTACTGCTCCCTTCTGAGTGCTAAGTATTCTATACAATAAATAATGAAGCAGTGTGCCATAAAAAACCATGATAGTAGACATGCCAGGAGTCCAGGTACTCCCTTTAGAATAATTGTGACAGCAAAGGACATGAAATACAGGCATCTGACGGAGTGGCTAATCCCCTTGAATATTCCTAAAGAAGCATTCAAAGGGAAAAAAAACCAAACAGAAACCCCAAAAAAGCCACAAACCAAAGAAATAAAACTAAAGTCTCTATCAGTAGTCCCAGGAGATAAAGTCTTATCCTAAAAATGGTGGCCACTGTAACCCAGTCCATGAATCATGGCACTTAAGCCTGAAGAGTCACATTCCATATCGACACAGACCTTCAGTAGTCCCATTAAATGTAATGAGGTTGCACAAGATGTAAATCACTGTAAAATATGAATCCTGATCTGATTTCTTTCTCTGAGATGAATTACTTCAAAGCCGTTGTTTCTTTATTTCCTCCTCCTCTAAAACTTTTGGAAGGAAATTATTCTAACTTGCCATACTCTTCAAAGAAAAGCTGCCATTAGCTCTCTATGCATTGTCAAATTAGACTTTAAAACACAGGAAGAAGTTTCTTGTTTTAGAATTTAGGTCAGCGTTGGGGTTTATTGGACAACGTACTCACATGTGTGTATATTGGAGTATACTGGGAAGTAATATGTATGTTGTGGTAAAGAACTAGTGGTCCACTGCATTATTTCCGTGGTAATTAGAATGCAAATGACCCTTCTCATGGCAAAACTGAGTTATATTTGTAAGTATTCAGTAGAGACCATTGTCCCTGTTGCAAGAGGGTGGCTTGAATGGCCTGAAAGGTCCTTCCAACTGTAATATTTACGACTCGGTGAGTGGTGGATTTCAAGCCACTAACGAGTAAGGATAACACCAATAGTTGCGACAACCTGTATCCATGTCTCTGTGTGATGAATAGGAATGAAGTACAGTAAATCTGCTTGTCTTTGCCTTTTTATTACTTCGTCTGCTGTGTTCCTAGAAAGTGTTCCTTTTAGCTACTCAGCACCAAACAGAAAAAAAAATCAAAAGAAAAAAAAGAAATGCCTCCAAATCTTGACCATCTTGTGTATATGCACGTAAATGTAAAATTGCAGCATGAGCAACATACTGCCTGGTACAAAAGAGATTTTTTTGAAAACATATTAAACTTTTAAATTTAAAATTTTAAAATTAAAATATAACTAAGTTTCTTAAATGGATCACAAAGTTAGAGGTTTGCAACACCACATAAAGGGTTATCTACATTTCGTAAGTTTGATACGACTTGTGTCTAAAGATACTGTGGTGGTTTTTTTCCATACAGAAGGTTGCCCTAGGTCACCACTAAAGGCATTAAATATTGCCCCATCACATTTTTCCCTACTGAGCCCTTCATAAACGACCACATGGTATTATGATGGTGGGTCAGATATCCCTGTGCTACTGAAAAAGCACTAAACGTCCTCAGAGCTGTTTAAAACAATCCAAAAATAGTTCATCCGTAACATTAGGTGGATAATCAGAATACGGGTGGTGTGTGGTGGTTTACAGATTTCATCAGTATGTGTTTGGGATGACTTGCATAACTGATTCATGGCCTCATCACCCGTGATTAATGTGCTCTAAAGTTACAGGAATGAAAACCTCTCGCAGGCGCTCAGTGAAGCAAGGGTCCTGCAGAAAATAGTGCTATGTGACCATGTAATTAAAGGCTGTACCATTAATCTGTTTGCAAGAAATGGACCGAGTCGAGGTCAAGCTCACAAACTCATTGAGTCGTGAGATCTTCTAGATTCTTGTCTTTGCCCGTGTTTTTTTGTGACAGGTTTTTATGTCATTTATTATATAAACTTTATTATTATATTTCCCTTATATGAACCAATGTGATTACTTCGAAGTTCACATGCATAAAAATTTGGGGAAATGCTGGCAGGCAGTACGCAGCTCCTCATGCGTGCTAGTTTGTTCTTGTATGACTGATGCTATTTCAACTACTTTTATGATGTTGTTGCCGTTTCCTTTACTCCTCAGGGGCAAGGAGTGAAAGCAGTTAATTCAGTTAAGTGTGTGTGTCTCCACTGGATTCAGATAGTCTGAGAAGACCTGAGCCAAACCGGACCCCTGTTGTGGTAGGCACTGGGAGGAGACTGGGAAACTCCTTGGAGTTGATAGGCTAAAGCCAAAACAGGGGTATGCAGCCGGAGAGGGAAGAATTAATATCTGTCTCTTTTTTTGGAGAGAAAGCCACGGAATTTGGGATAACATTTTGCAAAGTCTCAACGTCTTCTGAGAATGCTGGTTTTTGTCCTTAGAATCCAAGCCATAGTCCTTGTATCTCTAGAACCCAAGTTAGGTTTTACATTGGCCTGGTTGCCCTATGGAAGTACCTCTTTTTCTCTCTTACTGACCACAGAAATGCCTCTAGGTGACTGCCCATGTTCCTAAATCAGGAATATTGACTAGCGAGTGGAGATTAAATCCTTTCTTAAATGTTTAAATAGGAGCTGATCTCTTCTGGTGTTTTGGCTGGTAATGATCAAGTTCCTAGCTCAAAGGCAAAGAGCTTATAAAAGAAAATAAGAGATCTTCTAAACACTTATACAATGTCTTAAATGCAAAACCTTCTTTCCTCTGAATAAGCTTTTTTTTTTTTTCCTTTGGGCTTGATTTTCCAGAAGGTTAAATATGCACCTTATCAATACTTTAACAGCACTTCCCAGTAGCAGATCCACTCTAACTGGGAGCAACATTTTTCTGACTCTTAATAGAGATTCCTTCGTTTTCCCTTGATGGGGGAGGGTGATAGCTAACATATGACTGCTTTAAACTTTTAAGTTATTTAAAAGAAAGCCACACACTGTCTCACAGTGAAGAGCCCCCTCTCTGATTTAAGCTAGGTCCAAAAGACTGCCCTATCATACTCCGAAGAAAGGCTAATCCCTGGGATCATTATATTCTCAATCCTGCCTTGTGATCTTGATAAATCTCTCTCTGAACACAGAGGTTGAGCATCCTAGAGGGATTGTTACAACGCTTTTTTGTACCAACGCTTGGTTCAAAAGGAAACAGAGCACTGTGAAGAGTCCAGGAAGAAGCAACCGTCTGAAGGTTTCGCTTTATGAAAGATTAACTTGCATACTACTTTTTTTTGGCGTTTTTTTTCCCCCCCTCACAAAGACTGTTTTTAATAGCTCATGTTTTAAATGCACACTGTTTAATTATTTATGCACCCTGAGCCATATTTTCTGTGTTTGGAACTTTCGCCGTGGCACTAGACTTTTTATTTCTCTCCACTGAAAGCCCATGCTGTGCTGTGGGCAAACAGGATCCAAAGGTCCCCTGGAGAAAGGACGCCGTGAGTGTGTAAGGCCTGTTTACACATGTGTGTGAGATGGGTTATTTGTTTGATCAATTTGACTGATAAGTCAGGGAGAGTGGCAAACCCAGCAGCATCCCGGTGAAATGATTTCAGACCCGGTTTAGAGGTTGGAAGATGGGACTTCTGTGTTGGGTGGTATTTCGGCCTCTCTCCTCTGCTTCTGCATCTTCCATTTTCTCTGTTCTGCCTTTATTACTTGAATGGAATGGCTTTGGGATGGATTTTTTGTTCTTTTTCTTTTTTCTTTTTTTTTGTACAGTGGTTACAGTAGAGCATGTCCACTCCTGTCTTGAGTGTTCACATAATCCCAGTGCAAATAATGGGCAGCCTGCTCTAGGTGACCCTGCTTGAGCAAGGAGGTTGGACAAGATGACCTCTGGAGGTCCCTTCCAACCTCAACCAGTCTGTGATTCTGTGAATAAATATCATTTCAATTAATATTTTAAATTATTGAAAGAAAGTATAGAATTTAAGGCTTGGATTCCTAGTCCCGGCGTGGTAAGGAGGCCTTGATATCCTGTCCTTGGTCAAATCACTTAACATCTTACGTATTTCGTGGTATGGAAATCAAAACAAACGTAATTGTTCTTCATGCAGAAGGCTGGAATGGATTTTGCACAGCTTTTACATCTCCTCACAAATTTTGTAATTCTCTGTTGTCCTAAAAGTGCCAAAATTAAGTTTTATTGTGTGCAAGGTTTTAATTATAACTTCAAAAAAAGTATCTTCAGATGGGTTTGCTAATGCGTTTCTACAGAAAATGATATATGGATAGGAGTGGTTATAAAAAGCACTTGAAGCCAATTAAAATAATAAGGAGAAAAGAATCATAGGAGCTGGAGCATTGCTAACAAGTTTCATGCTATCTAAGATTGATTCTTGATAAAGGCTTTGATAATGCAAATTTAGACCATGGCTTGGGTTAACTTGCCTGCATTTCTAATGCAAGGAAAGTCAGGAGTGGGATCCTTACAAGGTGCTTACCTGTGTTAGAGACTTGTAAGTGTGGGCTCATACACACATTGGAGTGCTGGTCCAGAAATCCACCCTTGTCCAACATTATATATTCATGGTTTTGTCCCTTATGACCATTAGAGATTGGTCAAACCTATATCAGAGTAGCCTTGTTTTGATTATGTGCAACAAAATTCTGCAAACAGCGGAAAGTCCAGGATTACTGTGGAAACATGGAAAAGAAGAATGGGAAACGTTTAGATAGATCTCCTCCGACGTCTCCCTTCCTTCATTGCGCAATCGTTCCCTATCGCATTTTCTCTTTTCCCTATTATTTTGTCCAGTCCTATGTGTTCAAAAAATGGGTTTCCTGTTGCATTTGTAGGCTGCCCTACAAATTAATGCATCTCGCTGTCAGCAGGTTCTAATATTAAGCCTGAATTTCCTTTCGTTTCATCCCTTTCCTCCTATTTGTGTTGTGAAAAGCCAGCCATCTCTTCAGCTGTTGATAGCACAGTGCTGGGACCGAGGGGGGGAGTTTTGCTCTGCCTTTTGGCATTCAGTAGGCTCTGTTTTACAGGGGAAACTACACTGATGTTGTCAATTACACCTGTGCTTGAATATAAAAATTAGCTTGAAAAGGGATAGATGCTGTAAATGTTCAGAATTGGTCCTGTGGGGGGGAAAGTTTCTAGATCAAATCAAAATTTGACTTTATTTGAGAACTGCAATCAGACATTGTCCCTTTTCCATCTGCAAAGTAATCTGCAGAATCTGAGCAACTTTTCTCCAAGGGAGATGTCGCGGCCTATTGCGAAATAACTCTTCGTTTTCCAAAACACTCTCGCAGCTCAATCTTTCCCATACATGGAGTCCCCTGTCCACAGCACACAGCAGTAATGATACTCACTCTGTATATAGTGTCTGGGGGGAGGGTTAATTTTTTAATTTTTTTTTTTATTTTACAAGAGAACGGGATGAGGCATTTTGAAAGCCCTGGTGTTTATTCCGGGAGAAATCCATCCAAGACAAGTGAACCGTCAACACCTACTCCTCAATAAACAACTGTCAGGGTTTTTGAGTAAATGAGGGCTGCGTGTGTGGGTGTGTGTGTCTGTTGGCTATTTAATTACTCCATGAGTCTCCTCGTATCCCTAGTAACCTTCATGTTTTCATTTGAGTTACACCATAGCTTTGCAGTTATTTTTCCCCAAATCCTCGCTGCTTCTGAGAAAAGATTGTTAGACAGCAGCCCAGCTTTGTTTGCTGCCCGTGTTACCGTAGCATGGGCAGAAAATTTAAACAGGCGCCTATGACCCCTCTTCTGTGTCTCAGGAGGGGTTTTGTGCTGCTCTGATGCCTCTTCATCTTCCTCACTCGCTCTTGCATTAAGCCTTGCTCTCCTGAAAGGACCAAATTTTAGTGAGAAATTTTAGTTCTTTCGTTCAGTTTACTACCAAAAAGCACTGTTGCATTAGCTCACTCAACAAACAAGTAGACACAGCACACATTTCAGCTAAACTTTGTAGATTGCCTACTGGTCAGGGGTTCTGGTGCCAGGCAAACCCACCTGCCAGTAGGGAAAAGATGTCTTGTCTGGGTCCAGGGGTTGCTGTCCTGGTGGGAGTGGAAATTGGATCACTGGAGCTTAGACCAGGTGACCTACTCCCCTTGTTTTCTAGGAAAGGGATTCTCATTCAGTCACATGTCTTGAGATGGGACATCAGGTAACGTGATGAGCTGAGATGGTAAAAATTTAGTGAGTTTCATCCACCTGTTTTTTTTCTTTTAATTTAATGATTTTCAGCCTGTGTTCCTTTGAAGAAATAGTGCAAACACCCAGCAGGACCTCCCCTATAATTGGAAAAAAGCTCAGAAACATTGTCCTTGCTAAAATCATGATTTATATAATACTAGTAGTTAGAAGCCCCTGCTAAATTTGTGGATCAGTTTAGCCCAATAATCACACTGCAGAAGACTCTCCCTGGATGTGTCAGAGACTGGGAAATGCTGAAGTCAGTGGCAAATACAAGAACACAGCAATGGTCTCCAAACTCCTGAGTTAGTTAGACCACGCTAACTTCCACAGTCCTCTGTGTGTGTATGTGTGCTGGGTAAAATGGCTAGAGGTGACAGGGATGAGAAATTGGTGACTGAAACAAAAAGAAAGGGACATGAGTTCTTCAAAGGATGCACAACTAAGGACCAAGGCTTGGTCCATCCATGTGGTTCGAAATCCATTGGCCATGTGGGTGGTGAGACTCTCACTCGCCATGCCCAGTTTAGATATCTGACATCAACAGTGCTCTCTCCCTGGCACTGTTCATAATTATTTGTTCTTTTTTCTGTTGAACCCATAAGCCTGGGGAACAGTGACCAAGAGTCAAAAACCCAGCTAGAGTAGGATATGCCTACCTCAAACCACCTTTAATCACAGCAGAGGAAAGCCTTTCTAGACTCACAGCCATCGTCAGCACTTGGCTGAGAGGGCTGAGTAAAGCACTGCTCATTAAAGATGCGGTGATGGGATGAAGCCTCTCTAGAAACACCACAAATGGAGCAGAGAAGCTCGTGTTGGAAGTAACCTACAGAAGAAGCAGGAGCAAAGGATGTCCAGAGGCAGGCGATGTTGCCGCTCCGTGGGCAGTGGCTCAGTTGCATTCTTCCTGTGGTCAGCTGCTGTACCCTGTGGTTAACAGAATAGCCATAACTCAAGCTTTTACTGATGAACAAACCTCAAAAGACCAAATAAAACTTTGAACGGGAGGCTAGAAGTGTGGTCAGCTGAATAGCGTGGCCAGCTTGAATCTTGGTAACAGATTTTTTCTGTTTTCAAATGTCCATTTGTATAATGCAGCATTTTCAGGAAGAGTATAAGGAAATGCTGACCTCTGATAACTTAAAAAAAAAGTTTGGGTTTAAATTTGAATTGCATTCATAAGTTTGTTCTTCTGTTTTGTTTTCAAAATACTTTTGTTTGCTTGGGAACAGTGAAGAAAAGGCACAGAGACAGTGGTGTATCCGAGATTATCTCTTTGCTCTTCCATAGTTAACCTCAAAAAAGGAAAGAGAAGACTTTCATGCAAGAACAATTCAAATTAAGACTTTGTAACAGTATAACTTGATAGTGAGGAATGAAAAATCCTCTGCTTCAGGCAGGAGGAATGACAATAGGCAAGCCCCAAAGGTTCACAATTTATTGCATTCAAAATGCATTTTCAAAGAACTGTAAGAATTTCTATGGAAAAAAAAAAGGTGGAAATCTTGAAAGCTTTGTCAGGAACAGGTTGGGCCTCTGCACATTGTATTGGTCAGGAAATGTTTCCAAAAGACACTTGTAAAGGCATCGTTCAGCCCTTTTGAGTCTGGTATGGATGTTACAAGGACACCTCTGTAAATCAGGCTGTATTCATCCTGCTTCCCTTTAGATGCCCAATTCAGGTGCCTGAATTAGCTGCTCAGGTGCCCTGTGTAGTCAGTGGAGTGATTTAGCATTCTCTGATGTCTTCTCTGGAAGCCTCATGGACTGCAGAGGGAACCCAGGCTCCTAAACCCAGTGTTGGTCAGAGTTTGGTTGCCAGAGCCATGCTCTGCGAATACTCTGCTCCAGCTGATGAGCTGCACCAAGCTTTTCTGCAGATGCGGCTGGAGATACAATTCTTGCAGTATTTTAATAGGTGCCGTCTCAAACCTGATCTGATACCTGACCACGTCTCTCCAAGCTCCAGCCTTGGTAATAAATGAGTTAAGTCAAGGCAATTTGAATCCTGACCCAAATTTCTTATTTTACCTCTAAATTTCTGTGATTCCTAACTGAAAACTATTTCTGGAGAGCAGGAGCTGAAAGCACGAAGGCTTTGCTTTAATCACAACCTTTTTCCTTCTCTTGCTTAAAGCAGAAGGCTGATGAGCAGCAGACAGCCTTGCAGAGCTGTAGCCTGTGCCTGGAGTGTCCCCTCCTTATTCAGACAGGAGAAGCGCAAGGGAGGGAAATCTAATTATATTGCACATGTTCTAATTTAAGTTGCTGTGGGTTGCTGGGAGTTGGAGCAGCAGAAACACAAGCTCACTTCTTGTATGCGAGTGTCCTTTTGCTTGATGACAAGTGGGTAGACCTGATAGCTTTTCTTGGTGTAATTACCTCAAGGGTGGATGAATTAAAAAAAAAATTAAAAAACACCCACCAACACACTCACGAACAGACGCATGCAGGGCAGGTGGAGCATTGCAGGTGTGCTGTGACCGCAGATGCATGGATAATCCATTTTAACATCACCACAAAGCTAAAAGACTTAAAAAACGCTCACTCATAGGTTTACAGCGTAGAAATCTGTACGTCTGAGACTTCCTCAAATCCCAGCTGTGTGGCTGCAAAAGGGTTTGTGCGGCATTGAAACACAGCCCCACGTTTCTTCTGCTGTGGCAAATGGGGATTCCAGTTGTGTCTGTGATACTTGTGGTCATTTTTGATGGGAAGTTGTAATTTCAGTCGGTTCAGAGCCTTTTTATTTTCACACCCATGCTGACACAAAGACCTTGGGCAATTTACTGAGCCTTCGTGTTTCCATCTGTAGTGTACAGAAAGATTCCTACTTCTTTCATGGAGTGCTTTGAGATTTATTGAAGATAGACTTTAGATACCAACAAGGTCTTTTTGCTCCATGTGAGTGATGTGGTGGATGTAATTCTGAAGACCATGATGGAAAATGCATTTTATTAATTTTGTTACTTGTTTGTTCATCATTTTATACCTCCCTGACACACGCAAACACACAAACACAGTTTTTACTCACTGAAGTTGTGTTTTTACAAAATGTAAATGGTTCATGGTTCGTGGTGGAGAAGGGCACGCAAGCCAGTAGAAACAATTGCCTGTTCTTTACAAGGAAATGCCACCAAATGGGAACATGTATGATGTTGCTGAGACTGAAAATTTGATTTTTGATACCTACTGCTGCAGTCCACCCACCTGAGCCCTTGTCCGTCTGACAAACCAAAATGTGTCTTTGGATGAGTGTGGAAGAATTTAGGTCAATTATTTTATTATACCTCTTGTACAGAAGCCTAGCCTTTTTTTGCAGCGTTGGCTTCTTTTTAGATATTCCCTTCATCAGTAAGAGTAAATGGAAAACGTGTTTCATGTGGGGAAAGAAGTGCCAGGAAGCTTTATTTCTCTTTTCTCTTCATCCCTGTAGTTATTATACATGCATGTATCTGGGATTCTCAATTGTGCCTTACCTACTCCAGGGGAAAAAAGGGGGGGGGCAAAAAAATTTACCATAATAAGTCTCATGACCTCTAGTCAAGGAAAACCCAAATTCTCAAATATCCATACCAAGCCGAGCAGCAGCAGAAATTACAAGTGCTGCACACTGAACTAAAGTCTCTGGCACTTTAAAGTGCGCATTTTCCAGCTTTGCCCTTTCCATAGTATTCCACGGAGGCCACCCATCGCAACTGCTGATAAGGTCATGTGCAGGCTGGGTGATGAATCTGCACTGATTTCAGAAGGTTTTTTCATCTGGTTGCAGAAAATAGATACATGTGTATTCTTGAGACAAATCCTTAAAGGGGGACTGTGCAGAAGGGTGTGCATTGCCTAGTGGAAAATAGAATAAATGGGGAAAAAACACAAAAAATAAAAGATAACTAAATACTTTACCTGGAGTGCAATACATATATTTTCTTTATTTGAAGTATGTTTAAAGCAGTCACCAAATAGTCTCTCCACCAGTGACTTCAATGTGTGCAGCCTTTTTGTAAAGTGGTTTGAGATTTAGCTTTTGCTCTTTTTTCTCCCCCTGCCCCCCCAAAAACCCTAAACATTTGGATTCAGGCAGAGACCTCCAGCAATTCAGGGATTTGCATGTGGGTTCTTATTCTGAGATTGTGGTGCAGAATAAAAAACAGCAGAGACATTCAGACCAGAAAAGACCAAATCAATATGTTCTTCCTTATTTAAAAGGGGGGGGGGGGAAAGAAAAATAAAAACAACAGCCAATGCCTAAAATGGACTCCAGGGTTCCCCATGTCTTCAGATCAAGGATGTTTTGGTTCCATCTCACACATTTCTGTGAGACTTAGGTCCAGGTTGGATATCAGACTTGGTGCCTCCTCTTAAAGTTCAGGGCCAAATCTTGGCTATTTGGTGAGGACAGAGTCAGTCTGAAGGAATATTTCATATGTCTTTTCGTCTCAGAAGGCCATACTCAGGTAATGCAGAGGAATGGCAGCTTGAATCACAGCGGCTCCTCCTGTGCCACGTTTGCAGCCTGAGTGCCAATGGCATTTTGCTTCACTCACACTTGCAGAACGATATATGGTACAACACTGCCCATCCTTGTTCTGATGGGAACCACATCTCACCAGGTTTGTTGAGATCAAGAGACCCTTCCTAGCAAATCAGCTCTGCTGGTACCAGTAGGACATGCCACTTGACAGCAGCAGGGAATATGGCAAGTGAAATGAATTGTTAAAAAAACTATTCTTTTTTGGTGCCAAGGATGAGGAGGAATTGTTGGGATGAATCCAGAACTGAGGTATGTCTAGGGATGGAAATGATTCCAGGGGAAGAGAGAAGAGCCTCTGAACATTGAGATTTATTTCACTTGGATATAACCTCCCAGAGGAAGGGGTTGAAGACACGTTGCTGTAGTTGCTTAACACCAGATTGGACAAAACACGGGAGGATACAGGAAGGATATATAGTCACGGATTTTTAAGGCTAGAAAGAGCCATTGTGATCACTTTAGTCAAACCTCCTGCATTACTTGTACCAGGGGATTTGCCTAAATGTATTCCTGTTCCAAGTCCAATAGCTGTCGTGCACTAATGCGTACCGGTTAGAAAAACACCCAGCCTTGACTGAAAAGAAACTTCCAGTAATAGGCAATCCATGCTGTGATTCTCATTATTATCTATACTCCCTAGGAAAAATGTGGGCCACGTTTCTTGTCTCAGTTTTCCTAGCCTCCGCTTCAGACCCTGGATCTGTCTGCTAAACTGAAGGACCTTCTGTGGCACTCTTGTCCCCATGTATTTTTTTGTCCCTTTGATGTGTGTCTTGGATGCTTGTAACACCAGGTTCACCTGTTCTTTAGCCAATCTCCCTCTCTCTCAAGTAGCTCTTGGAACCACTTGTCTTCTACAAACTTTACCACTGCCAATCCTTCAGAATAAGTTCTGTTTTGAAAAGAAAGAGGATTAACTTTGCTCCCTTAGCGATGGACAGTGCATTTTGATGTCTGAAATGTGTACTGCCTGTTTCTGATTTACCCTGTGTGCCGAGCTGCTTGGATAGGGGATTGTATCTTCAGTGTCAGTGTTTTTATAGAGTTACTCAACTCGAGCACGCAGTCAGCACTTAAGAGGAAGCAATAATAGGGCTGGGAATGGTTTTGCTTCGTCAACATGTGTAGAGTGAAGAAATGCACTTAGGTGAGTTACTAGAACAAGGGCAATTAAAAGGACAATGCTCTGAAGTGCCGGCCGTACTGCGCCATCACTGTCTGGTCTCAATGTCTCCACTCCTGAGGGGAGCATGTGCATAGAAATCATTGAATGTCTGCACAAGTTCCAGAATTTAAGGGTTTCTCCAGACCAGATCTTCCGCATAGGATAAACTAAATCCTGACGCAGGAAAGCTGGCAAGCTTTCCTGTTCTGGGTGCTAATCCCAGGCATGAATTTACATTGAAAGGCATTCCACCTGCCTATTCAACCTCACGGGTGAAAGACTGGGACTCAGTAAGTTGAATTTTACCCCTGATTTCTTAGGTGGGAAGCTAGAAAAGTCTGAGGGGTCATTTCAGCACAAACCTATGCTTGGTGTTCTTTGCAATCCTCTTTTCTAGACTGTTTCCTGCCCACTCTTGTTCTAGTCTGTGCTGCTGTTGATTTACATGTGTAGAAGCCAAACCTAAACTTGGGTCAGGTCTCTGATACTGCTCTGTCTTAGAATCTATAGTTACCCTGGTGCTGTTCTTGTGAAAATGGCCGAGAAAGTCCTGAAAGGGTAAAATCAAGGGACAATTAAATCTTGGGTTCAGCTCCCAAATGGATTTCCACTGGAATTTCACACAGAAAATTGCATTTTATTTTGATATATAAGCACTGGGGGGGGGGTGTGGGGGGGAGGAACTGTGGCATTTAGAAGAGATAATCGCTCCACCAGAAAACTCACTTCAGCAAAATGATGCAGTCCAGTTGAGCCCCTTTTATGATCTGAGAAATGACTGTTTTTATAGCACGCTAAATAAAACCTGACATTTGAGCTGGAGGTTTATTAGTAAAGGTGATTTTGCCATCACTGGGGAGGGAGAAGAGGAAGAAGAGTTGGGGGATGAACATCAAAGCAGAGATGTGCGTTGTTCAGAAAAATCACAGTGATGCCCCAAAAATGTTTTGTCGCTTATAATCACCTTACCTAGCATTGCCACAGAAATATCTTGGGCTTTGTTGTTGTTGTTGTTGTTGTTGTTGTTATTGCTCCGAAACATTATTGCTAGCCTGGTTGAATTTTCCCCAGTGGGAAAGCCATTGTTATGGGTGTGGTGGTTATGGTTATGGTCTTGAAAAGAGGACTTGCAGGTGGGTATTAGCATCCCACATGCTATGAGCAAATGTCCTTCCCAGCAGGGCTGGGTGTCTTTCTTAAAACCTGATTTACATAGTGCTGTAAACTAAAATCACCCAACTGAGGACTAAAATCCTCAACAGCTATGGCACAGGGACGTCACCTCTAGTCCAGAAAATGAGACTTCTGCCGTGCTTTTGACATCTTCAACACATGCAGCAAGTTTCCCCAGTTATTGACTAATGGAGTTGCTGGTGGTTCTAGGAGAAAGGGGTGGGGAATCACTTTTGATCTACCAACAGCGGTGAAGAATAAGCACAGGTTAGATGCAAACTAGGAGGATAAAGCTTCTGAAACTCCACTCATCCTGCAGCCTTTTGCAAACAGGTTTGAAAGAGTCCAGAACATAAAATCATAGAGTCACAGAACGGTTTGGGTTGGAAGGGACCTTAGAGATCACCGAGTTCCAAGCCCCCTGCCATGGGCAGGGACACCTCCCACTAGCCCAGGTTGCTCAAAGCCTCATCCAGCCTCACCTTGGACACTTTCAGGGATGGGGCATCCACAACATGCCCCATCTCCGAACAGCACACCCCACACCATTTGCTAGCTTTGTACAGAGTGCAGTGACTTTTCAGTGGAGGCAGAAGTTCATCACGTGTGACCTCTTTAGGCCGATTTCCCAAAGGGAGCAAAACTCCCCACGTTTTGCTGCAGATCGCTGAAGTTCATCGTTTCAGGGTGAATTTTCTGAAGGCACAGGCGGTGCTCACTCTGAATTCATGGTGCAGGAGTTGGCTCTTAATTCAGGGAGGTGGAAAGACAACGTGTATTTGACTTCTCCAAATTTACATGGCTTTTAACCCAGCTGCGCCAGATTTCTGGACTTACTGCTGATGCTGTGGCACATGCAGTGCTTCATGCTAGACCTTAGCTGCAATCAGGATGCTTTGCAAGAATTAATCTGGCGGTCAGTAACTGTTAAATGAAGTGCATGCTAAAAGAATGATGAGCAAACTGACTGGAGCTCACAGCTTTTATGAGCTTCTCTAAATCCCTGTTTTCAGGTGAATTCAGCATCTCCTTGACATTTAAGGAATCAATTTATAATCAAATTATTTAACTCTAGTGGAAAGAATCACTGGCCTCAATGGAAAAGCCATTTATGTTTGCCCCAGCTCTTGGGAAGAAAAAAATAGTCAGGGCAACACTGCAATTGCTATACTAAATAAAGGATAAAAGGAATCTTTCAATGCAAATGAAACACTGCAGGCTTTAAAAAATTACAGCAGAAACTTACAGCACACAGCTGCTCAGATCCTTGTTTCCAATTTAGTAATCTTAGACATGTCAAAGCATCGGACATTAATCCCAGACAACACCACAAACCTTTCAGAGATGGATACCCCTTACCGCTCACATTTCTGCTTGTTCCAGTCTGTCCTGGAATCCTTCTGCTGTTTGATTTTGGCCGAGTCACTATACAAATATACGTGGCTCTCGACAACTTGAAATTGCAGAGCAAAGTGAAAGAGCAGGGTGAGATAGAAACCTGCATGTGCAATGTCATACTTACACACCAAGAAGAGTAGCTCAAGTTCCATGGAACTATATCCCTTCTGAAGGGATGGAAATATGTTTTATATATGAATAATAAAGCTTTAATATCACTGCTACTGTTAAGTTCATTAGCAAGGCTTTTGGACAAAAGAAAGCATGCAGCTTAGCATCTGTGAGCCCTGGCTTCACGGACGTAATGTCTGAAACGCTTAAAAATCTTTGTGCTGGCTTGAGGCCAAACAAGGACATGGTTATCCCACCAGATGAATGGGCAAATTTGTATGAGCCTCATTGTAGTCCACCTTAGCTGGTGCCTGATTGTTCTCTCCCAGCTGCCTAAACCGAGGTGGCAAACTGTGTTATGCTTAAACACGATATTTAAACTGCATTGTTATGTCGGTGGTGATGGGCTCTTTGTTGGAGATGACAGAAAAAATCCCATTGTTTAGAGTTTTCCCAGACTCGGTGCTTAATACAAAGCCCTGAAAAGAGCTGGGTTGTTTAAACATTTGATAAAGAAAATATGTGCAGAGATGGGTTTATCCCACTAGTAAGGAGCAGATCAGCCCCCAGCACCAAATCCTACCTTTTATAAATTCACCATCTTGTTGCAATTTGCCCAAATAAAATCCTCAAACCCTGTTTGTGGAAAATGGAAGTGTCTGAAAGCCAGCAGAAGGTTGAAATAGCATACAAATCGTCCAGGTTGAAGCTGGTAACAAAATTAATTTGCAATAACTTTGGAATTTCTGAATTATTGAGCAAATAATGATGCTTTACTAGGAATGCATGAAAAATTACAATTTGGAACCACGTGATCATCTTTGGTCCTTTCAGTAATCTCTGTGCATTGCTTTGTCTTTTCCTTAAGGATAAATGCTTTAGATAGGTAATCTCAAAACAATTAGGATGCAAAAGCCCCAACTTCAGTTTCTCTGCATTGACACGACTGCACAAATATCTCAGGGAAGGCAGAGCTACATAGCAATGGGAGTGCATATCTGGAAGGACCTCCAGCAGCTTCGGCAAAGGCTCTCCTGATTTGTGCAAGACTTGCACCACAGTCTGTGATGTTTGTGTTTGGTGAATGGACACAAGCAAGTGATGCTTTGCTTTTAATTAACCCACTCCCACCCCATGCTGTGTCTTGCTCTCAAGTAGTTCCCCCGCAGCTTTGTGTTAATTCCTGACTCTCCGTGTCCGATGAATGATCCTTGCGCCTGTGAGTGCCGTGGTGTTTGGGCTTTTGAAGACTCGGGGAGTTGGGAAAGGAGTAAACTCTAGGAGTGATAACTTTGACAAACTGCTCTGGAAAATATTCCTTCTTCGGGATAATAATGGTGAATTTTATGTTAGTGACTGATGATATGGTTTCCATTAGTATTTTAATTGGAATTAAAGCCCCTACACCAGTTTTGAACAGATTCAGTGGACATTCTCGGAAGACACTACTCCTGTTTACACTTCCAGCAAGTTTGTGATCTCTTCTCCTTGGTTAGAGTCACTGAGGACCTAAAGGACTTCCTAAAACTGTTTCAGACACTTGCTATTATGAACTGACCTGACTTCATCACAGGCCCCTCCTCTAAACTGATCACATCTCACATTAGTGACTGCTCAACCTGTAAGCCGTCAGGCCAGAGTTAAGTTCCGCTGAACCTGGTGTCTCTTCCACTTGGCATCTTTTATTTACAGAGTAATAAACAGAAAGGCTCAGTGCATCCACCAAAATACATGAAATATCTCCTACCTGTAGTTCTGATTAAAGCGTTTGAGTGAGCAGTTTGCAGCCATCCCATTGGGACACGAAATGCTCAGTTTCGAGCAAAAGTATGAGATGCGCTGGGATTATTTATTCATGTGGTGGAGCTAGAAATCTCAGTTTTTTCTTCCTCTCAAAGGATTTTCTTCTCCAGTAACATGTTTTTGTGCATGTCTAGGAAGCAGAAACTGAAGAGAAAGCTTTTTCAAGAGGAACAAATCATGTGGAGCTTCTCCAGTTTTAAGGGTCTCCTTGAGAAGGACCAAAACAGGGTCTGATTTTTTAGAAGGCTGGTGTCCATTGCATTTTCCACTTAATCTCAATGCCACCAGATTTATCAAGTCTCAAAAATCTCACCTTGACCTTTTGCTAGACACCAAGGGTCTGTTTCAGCACTGTCTGGAGTAGTTTTGAGCAGGTATGAATTTAGACCTGCCTTTGCTCTGAGCTGGCCAATTACAAGGAAGGTCCGCTTTTCGTGTAATATCACTGCCATAGCAGAGCGCTGTGCCTGAGCTAACATTCTCCTCTGCATGGCTTGGGGACAACACCTGATGACCCAGCATCTAGCCAACCCAGATGGCAAGCAGAGCAAATCCCCACATCTGTCCAAGCAGTCACAATCTCACCCCGTGGATTTCCAGTGACATACCAGCTCCTGGTTGCCAAAATTGCTAACAAAAATGGCTTACAAATTCCTAGACCGCACAGAGGTATTACACGGTGTTTTGATGAGATTTATTCTTGCTAGAGAGGCAGGGGTGGCCTTGAGATAAAAGCAAGCACTTCCTAAGACTCTGATTCTAAGTGACATTATTCGTTTAGGAAAACCTTTCCTCTTTTTCTTCCCTTTTATTTTTTTTTAATTTTATTTCCAGCCTATGAAGAAGATAACAAAGGATAGTATGTCCCCAGAGCACACTCTGATGTGCTACTGTGGATGCCAGTCCCCACAGACACTCCCGATGTTATTAATTTTTAAAACAAACTTGCTGATTGAGGTTCTGACTGCCTTTAAATTGTCTCTACAAGGAGACTGTGTACTAATTAACCCACAGAAACAATCAATGATGTACCTTTTTCAAGTTTCAGGGTGATTAGAATATGAAAATGAAGAGCACAATGGTGCAGATGTTTTAAAATCACAGCAGACAGCAATTAGTGACATGGGAACCAGCTGCTTATCTCTCCAGATAAAGCCTCTTAATAGGGAATTACACTTGAGGAGCCATTACACAGATGGATCTGCGAATGATTTAAAGAGGGGGCGTTGTAGTATTAACTTTGATTTGCAAGCCAGATTCCTGACAATTTGTATGTGTGTTACCTCCTCAAAAAGGTGCATTTAGAAAAGGGGGGGTGCCATGCCCTGAAAGAAATCAGATTTTTTTTTCAGGTTTCTCTAATTGCATATTTTATTGTTATTACTATTTTCAGTTACATTCATTTTTATTTGGATTTTTTTTTCTTCTTATTGCTATTTTACTGAGCTCTTGATTTGGTTGCTGGCATCTCCTCCCATTTTTTTGCTTTGGGACTGGAAGCAGTGTGTGGATTTAGAGAGAAGCTCAGTCAAGGGAATGGGGAGGCAGTGTGAGACATCCAGCAGTTAAATGAAAAGAGTCCTTGAGGGATTGATTCTGCTGCTGGGTACTGGTTGCGGAGTAGGGTGCTGCTCCTCATGGGACTGGTACAGTTTCATCCTCTCAGTTGCAAGGGCTGCATGCCAGAATAAATTGCTAGAGAGGCATAATCACATCTGCAGATGCAGGGTTGCACAGGTCAAGGCACAGCCCCACGTCCTCTGCTCTCTGGCCAGTGGTCTTCAGTTGCCAGTATATGGGATGTATCCTGCTCATAAATCTACCTACCATCACCAAAGCTGACAATAAAAACTTAAGAGTTTGGCATTAAAATCATATGCTACTTAATAAGAGGATTCAAACTTCAATTTTTTAGTCTAAGGTTTAGCATGTGCTGCGTCACATTGCTCAAACTTCTTTGCAGTTATGAGAACTATTGGCTTCTCTATGTGTGTTTGATTTTCTTTAAAGGAAAGATGGGATTATTACCCACTAAGCACAGCCAGTAAACTGAATATCAAGAGAAATATTGACCAAGGTGAGATGTGATTAAATTGCACAGGTTAAGGTACGCTTCTGCTTTCACAAAAGAAGAAGGGGCAGGCTTCCAGTGCAGAATAGCTAGCTGGTAAAGAAAATCCCATTTAATGAAAGGGCAAACTACAAATAGAAGCACTGAAGTTTGAACTATTTTTAGGGTCTCATAAACCAAAAAGTAAAGAAAGGTTAATCTTTCAGTTTTCGTGAAAAAGCCCACTATACTTGATGCTGGCCTTGGCCATGCTGCTGAAGGAACTCTATTAATAAAGTCAACAGCCCCTTGCCAAGACCTATGGAGCTGCAGTATATTGCACACTTACTGGTGAATGAAGTAATGGATTTCTGTGAAAGACACCAAGGTGCAGGTTTCTGAAGGTGCCTGTTTGCCCTCACCCTGCTTACAGCTCTGGCACCCTCCGCCGGCTCAGCAGAGGGTTAGGTTAGCTGAGCTGGGGCTTGGTGGCTTCTTAGGGCAGTGCTCACTCAGCAGGGAAAACTGAAGCTTGACCGTTAGGGCCGATGGGATCAGGCAGTAACCCAGATGGGTACATGGGTTATAAAATACACGTGGCTGCATTACTTTCGACTGGTACACCAGCGCTTTCAAGTAAACAGTCCCCACGTATCCATTGCTGCCAGTGAAACCCAACCTGATGCGAGCAAATGATCTCTGGTTGCCGTGCTGCAGAAGGATTATTTTGGGGTGACATGGACGTGTCTGGCAAGGAAAAGCAAATAGTAAATGTTATGCTGGAAGAAGTTGCTTGAGGAAGCTCAGGGGACTGTTGGCGTGCTCGGGTAAATATATAGTTTTGAAATGGCTTCCCCTGATCCTGCAGACCGGTCGTTTTTTTGAAGGCCTATTGAAACCAGAGTGCTTATCCGTGTGATGAAATGCCTCCAGAGTTGGCACCTTTGGTGGCATAGGCGTATCTTTCTCGCGAATGGTGAGATAGATGTGGTGGTGTCCCGCGGTGCTGGGGTATTGACAGGGCTCTCGTTAGGGATCAGTTGGGAGCTGCATCCTCGTTTTACAATGTGATGTTGGAGGAGCCAAGCGATATGTCAGCATTCACCGCTGATATATAGCTGGCCTGTCCGTTCTGAGCCCTTATTAACTGCCTTAAAATATGGATCAGAGGTTGTTGCTCCTTTGAAACCAGACATCTCCCCGTGTGTGGCGGACTTGGAGGGAGTGGGATGTTGCCAGCGTGTGATGTTTTCACTCGCTGCTGTAACCCTCTTTTCTTTTTTTAAATTCTTTTTTTCTTCCGAATGAAATTTTTTCGATCACTTAGTTTCAGAGCATTTTGGCAATAAAGTGGGTGTAAGGAGTTGCTTTAATTGCAGCCGTTACGGCCGAGATCTGTGCAAGAGCCTGGCCGTGTCTCAGTGCAGGGCCTGGGGGCTGAGAGAGGCCTCGGCCCTTCTTTCAAGGGCTTTCCCAAGTCACAAATCATGGAGCCTCAGGAAAATGGTGTTTCATGTGGGGCTTGGGTGGAGGGCACCCACCTCCAGCCCTGCAGAGACGTCGCCGGGGGCGGCCATCTCCAGCCACCTCCCACAAACCTCCTCAGGCCCAGTTGCTTGTTGGCCTGGGGGCAGAAGCCCCAAACAGCTGAGGTAAAATGAAGTTCAGGAACATTGTCGTCACTTTAAAAACAGAAAAAAATCAAACTCTCAAACTTCAGTGCCATTGCTGCTGGTTTCCTTTCGACCCCTCCCTGGCCTCATCCCAAGGAGGTGGATGCGGATGGGCTCCATTTTGTGAGGGAGGGTATCGGCGTCCGGGGTTGAGGTTGCTGGTGCGGGGGACTGCTGCGAGGAGGAGGAGGAGGAGGAACTGATTCGTTCCCCAAGGGCTGTTTGTGCTTTCGGCTCTTTTCTCAGGCTGGAGAAGCCGGGTGTCACTCGCCCACGACATCTGCAGCTCCACCGCAGCTGCGTGCTTTCATTTTCTCACTCCACAATTCCTGGAAATCTCTGCTTTCCCCGAGCGTGGCTGGTCCATGTGCACAACAGCTGAACTGTCCGCAGGATTTAACAGTCCCTGATTGCTCCTCAGACAATGGACCAGAACAGCTTCATCGTTATTGCCTATTCCAGAAAAACCACGTGCCCGTTTTTATATGCACGTGAGGGATCGCCCAACATCAGTTTGCCAGTAACATGTATGTTTACAGGTCATTAAATAATGCACCGTGGACTGGTGGGTGCTTGGCACCTTTCAGATCCCTCTCAAGTTGCTCAGAACTGGGGACACCTCGTTCTCCAGCTCAAAACCCTTTTACACCAACAGCCTCCTTGCCCCAAAACCTCTGTTGCAAGCATCCCAAGTGGGGATCTAACGTAATGCTGTTGATTGATAGAAACTTAATTGTAACAGGGTGTTTGCAGAAACACGAGACACTGAGCAGTTGTTTTCTATTGTTCTTTCCTTGGTTACGCATTTATTTTAGGTCTCTCATCATTTATTTGGCATTCGGAACGGTGTCATTGCAGTTTGCTAAGAACAGTTGTTTGCAGTACTAGGTGTACAAAATCAGTTGCACAGTATGATCCAGAGCTTTACCAAAAAAACCTCCTAAATGTAACAGGAGAAAACAAATGGCTAGAAGAGGTCAGATAATTACAGTGTTTATTTTTGTTTTCCTTTAAGAGACTTTCCCAAAGGTTACAGTTATAGCAAACATTATTTCTTTAGCTGGAGGAGGCCGAGAGAGAAAAAAAAATGTAGACTTTCTTTTCCTCTGTAACATTCTTCAGCATTAATTCTGCCCTTACTGCAACCTCTGCAGCTTGAAGAGCCGCTGTCGGATTAGAAATCATACTGAAAATATCTCTTCCCAACATTGCAAATAGCAGATTATTAAAATGGAAAGGGAGTAATGCAAATCTTAAACCTGCCAAGTGTGTCTCACACAGTTGACACTGTGCGTATGAATTTAAGCACTAACTTTCTGGGGGTGACTTCTATGTGGAAATTTAACCAAGTAAATCTCTGTAGATTTTGGCTTCGTAGGGAAGTAGACCCATGGCTTTTCCTCATTTGTTTTAATTTCCAAGATAATTTTACATTTTTCTTGTTTACGACAATGAGCTTAATTGCTGGTGTTGAGCATCAAGTTCTGTGAGGGATTATTTTTTAAGGAAAAAGGAGGCTCACCAGGAGGTTGGGTTGCAGCATTCATCCATTGAAAGGGAATGTTTTAAATTAAAAATCAATAGAATATGTTTCCTTAGCAATTTAGCATTTATAGAAATATTTCCATTGTTTTTAGAGTGGGAAAACAAAACAAAACTTGTTTACAGTGCATGAATCTAAATGCAAATTTGGCTCGAGTATGAGCAGACATTATAAAGGCTTCTAACCCTTACAAGGACATTGGTTAAGAATTGTCATTTGCTGTACAAATAAAGAACTGCAACCATAGGAAATAAATGGACTGATAAATAATCTTTTTTCTTATTTATTTTCCTCTACCTTCCAGGTTTATGACAGGCCACAGAAACATTCTGCTCTGCACTATGATCCGGGCCTCCCACAAGACTTCACCAGTGACACCTTAAAATCAAAGCACCAGCAGAAAAGTAGCAACCAGCACCATCTTGACTGGTCAGCAAGCTCAGATACTGGATCCACTTCTCAAAGTTGCTTCATCAATACAGAACCCAGTCGAGAAGCAGTTAGTGCTACCAAGGTCTCCGCTCCAGAACCAGGAGTTTCCTTCGGCAAATCCCAAGCAAAGAAGTCCTGCTCCAGCAGCACATGGGGGCAGCTGTCGGCCAGTAGTAAAGAGCTTGCCATTTGCAGTGCAGTCCCATCACCCAACAACATCAGCACGGCCACCCAGCCGAGCAGTGCTTCCGAGTGCAATGGGCTTTTGCCTCTCGGTGATCAAGAGGCAGGTGTACAGCTGGAGGCCACCGATCAGCCCACTGGGAGTGCAAAGAAAAAGTCCAACAAAAAGGACTTGATAACTCAAACCATCCAAACCACAGACATCGAATGGGTGAAGAGCACTCAGAAAATCTTTGACAGCAAATGCCATGACAGCATGGAAGGCAAAAAGGAATCTTACTCGATGGACAGTGTGTTGGATATATCACCCTCAAAGCAGAATCCCACTTCTGCTAGCAGTTGTGAAAGTGACACCAGTCACGTACGAATTACTATCCCGATAAAGTCTCCGACAACAGATACATCTGGCCACAAAAGGAAAAAAAGGCAATCCACAAAATCTTCCATAGAGAAAACTATCCAGGAGAAAAGCCTGCCTTCTGGACTTGCTATGAGCAATGAAGTAGCAAACAGGACTAGCTCTCAGTCTGAGGGGAATAAAAAAGATCTTCGAGCCACAAAGCCAGGGAAAGTGATTGAAAATGAGACCCCCTTAGTAGCTATTGACACCGGTGTGCTCAGTGACAAAGCTTCCCTCAACAGTGCCACCAGACTCAGAAAACCTGTAGCTGTGACATCCACTCTCCTACCTACCGATCTTCCCACAGCTGGCAAATTATCGGAGGTCCAGCACCCCAAACTTGCAGCTAAGCGGCGATGGACCTGCACCAAACCTAAGTCTATCCTTCGGGAGACCTCCATGACAACATCTGAGAAGCTGATGGTGGAACCTCCTTCAGCCTACCCCATCACACCATCCAGCCCTCTGTATACCAATACAGACAGTCTTACTGTGATCACACCTGTCAAGAAAAAAAGAGGACGACCAAAGAAACAGCCTTTGCTCACTGTTGAAACCATTCATGAGGGAACCTCCACCAGCCCGGTGAGTCCAATCAATCACGAATTTCCAGGAACAAAGAAAAGGAAGAGGAGACGGAATCTGGCCAAGTTGGCCCAGATGGTCCCAGGAGAGGACAAGTCCATTAGTGAACTCAAGTTTCACAAAAAGGTTGGAAAGCTTGGGGTCTTGGATAAGAAGACCATCAAGACCATTAATAAAATGAAGACCCTCAAGAGGAAGAATATTCTCAATCAGATCTTGTCCTCCTGCTCCAGCAGTATAGCTCTGAAAGCAAAGGTCCAGCCACCGTCTAGTGCGGGGCCAGCAACCATTGATGCCAGACTAGGGAAGCAAATCAACGTCAGCAAGAGAGGGACTATCTACATTGGTAAAAAACGGGGCAGAAAGCCAAGAGCAGAGCTGCAGCCTCAACCAGAAGAACCTAAGACAGCCATCAAGCACTCAAGGCCTGTTTCCAGCCAGCCAGAAAACCCAGCAGTGCCTTCCAACCTGCAGTCACTTGTGGCATCGTCACCAGCAGCTATTCATCCGCTTTCGACGCAGTTAGTGGGGACTAATGGCAACCTTAGCCCTGCAAGCACTGAAACCAATTTTTCAGAGTTAAAAACTATGCCAAATCTTCAACCTATCAGTGCTCTTCCTACAAAAACCCAGAAGGGAATGCACACTGGAACTTGGAAACTGTCTCCACCCAGACTAATGGCTAATTCACCTTCCCACCTCTGTGAAATAGGTTCTCTGAAAGAAGTCACGCTGTCACCGGTGAGCGAGTCTCACAGCGAGGAAACAATACCGAGCGACAGTGGGATAGGTACAGACAACAACAGCACTTCTGACCAAGCTGAGAAAAGCTCAGAATCCCGCCGGAGATACTCCTTTGATTTCTGCACCCTGGATAATCCAGAGGCTATCCCATCTGACACCAGCACAAAGAACAGGCATGGTCACCGGCAGAAACATCTCATTGTAGATAACTTTCTCTCTCATGAGAGTATTAAAAAGCCAAAGCACAAGAGGAAAAGGAAAAGCCTGCAGAACAGAGATGACCTCCAGTTTCTGGCAGACCTTGAGGAGCTCATCAATAAGTTTCAAGTGTTCAGAATTTCCCATAGAAGTTATACATTTTATCATGAAAATCCATATCCCAGCATCTTCAGAATTAATTTTGATCACTACTACCCTGTGCCATATATCCAGTATGACCCATTGCTCTATCTTCGCAGGACCTCTGATATGAAGTCTAAGAAGAAGCGTGGTAGACCTGCCAAAACCAATGACACCATGACAAAGGTGCCTTTTTTACAAGGGTTCGGTTACCCTATTCCCAGTGGGAGTTACTATGCACCCTATGGAATGCCTTACACATCAATGCCTATGATGAATCTTGGTTACTACGGTCAGTATCCAGCTCCTTTGTACCTGTCTCACACGCTCGGAGCGGCTTCCCCATTTATGAGACCTACCGTGCCCCCACCCCAATTCCATGCAAGCTCTCATATGAAGATGTCCACTACTGCCAAGCATAAAGCAAAACACGGAGTGCACCTACAAACACCTGTGGGAATGGGCCTTGGAGACATGCAGTCCTCTTTGGCTCCTCCAAAGGTTGGAGGGACAAGCCTTTCAAGTGGCCGACTTCACAAAAGGAAACACAAACATAAGCACAAGCATAAGGATGAGCGGATATTGGGGACACATGAAGATCTGAGCGGTCTTTTTGCTAGCAAGTCCACTGGCTTCTCCAGCCATGCGATCAATGAAAGGCTAAGTGGCTCAGATAAAGACCTCTCCTTGCTCAATGAGAAAAGCAAGCATAAGGAGAAGCAGAAGTACCAGCATTGTGAAACCGGACACAAAGGCTCAAAGAGTAATTTTGAAGTGGATACTCTGTCTACATTATCACTTTCTGATGCCCAGCAGTGGACACAGAGTAAAGATAAAAGTGACTCAAGCAATGATCCCATTGACTCTTGCACAAAGAGATACTCTGGTAATACTGAGAGTAATGGAAGATCAGAGTCCCTGGACGTGTTTGGTGAAATGAATTCCTCAAGCGAGAAGCGGGACAGTGATGCAAGTGGGAATAAAAGAAGAAGCTTTGAAGGGTTTGGAACTTACAGGGAAAAGGACATTCAGCCCTTCAGGACAAATAGGAAGGACAGAAGTACTTACGATTCTTCAGCCTCTTCAGGTGAGCTCTACTTTATTCTGTTTTACCTTACTGCATTTAAATTCTAAAGCTGAATAAAGAGGGACTTACCATTTACAGCAAATATGTTTATGAGTCAATAACTCTTGTGGCTTTTTGTGATTGATTCCAATTCTGTATCCAAACTCTGGGGAGACCGACAAGAAAGTTGGTCATGCATTATGCCAAAACCTTTAAAAATCTTTGAGTGGTTACACAACTTACCTGTTGGCAAGGTAGACGGCCCTCTTATTGGCATCTGATGTCTGGGGTAGTTGTAGTCGTTGCCCAACCTTTAGAACAGCCATGGTACTGAGCAGAGAGTCTCTGCTATGGCCCTCCGAGCATACAAAAACTGTGTGTTTGTGCGATGGACCAGATGCATGGGAAGTTGTGGAGCTGAGTCAGTTGTCCCATGACTGGTGCTGATCCAGAGGGACCCATCACAGTGATAGCTGGGCTGAATATATGGAGACGCTGGGTACAATTCTAGTGTAAATCTGTCACTTCCAGTCGGCAGGTGTTGTGTAGAGTAATTATCCTGACCACTGAGTGGCTGTGGGGCTGGTGTAGTGGAAGCAATAAACCCTAGCCGATTGACTCTGAAGAGTTTTAGGACTCATGACTTGGAAATCTAAGCTGGGTAGATGAGAAAGGAGGAAGCTTCTTTCTGCTGTGAAGGACATCTGTTCCTCTCCTGAAGGGGCGGGGGGGGGAAAGGAATCTGACTCTTGTCTGAGAGACTGAATTGTACTTTGTAATAGGGAGCTGCTTTTGTGATGACACAGAGGCAGGTGTTTTGCTGCAATATAAACGAATTTAACTTGGGAGCAAGCCCAGAGCTCCTGCACCATCAGGTATTTATCACAAAGCAGATTTCACACTTGGTTCTGGAAAAGGGTGAGCTTTACTGAACCAACCAGTGGTGGATGAGATTCTGATGTGCTAAAAAAGAGCTTCAAAGAAATTTAATTTGTAGCGTGCAAAATGAAAAGAGAATCAACTGAGAACACAGGGGGAGCAGGGAATTTGTGTAACCTGCCAATGTAAGGCGCTTAAGTTTCTTATTGACTTGTAACTGATGGATATCCAAAGACTGCTCATGCTTAAGCCACCTAGACATTTCCAGTTCCTTTACTAGGACCAAGATCTGGACTACAGTGATGAAAATTGGTTTAAAATGAAAGCTTCTCCTATTAAAGCATTCCCATTCATGATATCGTATTGTATCAGACTGATTGTGACACCCAGAATTGAGACACACAGAAATATTGGAAAAGAGCCTGAATTCAGTCACTGGTTATATAGGGGTTGCTCTATGCCTGTCAAAGAACAGAATTATTGTCCACCGAGTGCTGTGGTAGCTATTGTGTTAAGGAAGTTGTGTCATAGCAGACAACGGTTAAAAGTCTTCAAAAATTTTAACAAGGCTATTTCTCAGGTTTTTTAGTGGAAATTACTGATTTCACAGCTTGATAACAGTTTCGTTTGTAGCCTTTTAGCTTTCTGAACAGAAGTTTGCTAAACTTGTACTTTCCAATTTAATATGTCTCACTTAGTCGTAGCAAGTTGTCAAGAGAAAATTCTCAGGACTGCTGAACCCAAATGAGTTTCCAGAGCAGGGGCATGATCCCCACCAGACCAACTCAGAAATAAGAAAAACTCCATTTTGTATTATTTTCCTTCTGTTTATTGTCCATGATGATAAAAGCATAAGATGGAATAGTATAACTTGGAGTAGGAGCTCCATCAGATTTGCCATTTGAACTTTTAAAACCAGTTCTCATTTAAACTGACTATTATGTTTATTTTTATTTTTACTTTTCATGATCACAACTGCATCTCGTTCTGCATGACCTAAACCATCAAGTCACAGATTATGAACTGGTTTCGTTGTTGTCAAGCTGTTACTTGGATGGAAAAATAATCAGCAGTTAGCTCAGCAGAACCAGCTAACCAGAGCCATACCTTGCGCTGCAAGGGAAAATACTAAAACTAAATAGCTCTGCCAAGAAAGTCCTAGAGCCAAGACTGCTCATTAAAGCCTAGGAACATCTGTCTGCTTATGACTGTCTAAGATCTCGGTGCAGGTTTTTTTTTTCTTGTCTGCCTTTGACCTTCAGTGGGATTGCCAGCAGAGGTCCATGCTTGAGTCTAGCCGTAGCTGTTAACCAGTTCCCACTGAGGAGGGATTAAACTTTTCCATTATAATCTTGACCATCTTTCTCCTAGTTCACCTTGCATTTCCCTGAGGCGGCTAAACAGTGATTGACTAATCATAAAACTAAAAAGTAAAAGAAAAAAAAAACGCCGTGTGATAACACACATCTCTGTCCCAGGAGGCAATTTCCATAACTGATTGCTCTTGCCATTCGGTATTTGTCATCTTTCACAATATAAAAATAATATATAACAGAGATAAGAGGAGACATCCTGATTATTCAGATGAAAGCTGAAAATGGATTTGTATCACAATTTTGGTGTTATCTTTACTGCATGGGCATTTCAGCATGCTCAGTAATGCCGTTTGCAACTTCATTGTGTGTTGCTGAAGATGAAATGCAGAGTGAAAACCACCCACGTTCGGTAGAGATATCTGTGATAAGAGTGATGAGAGAACCATTTACTGCTCTTCAGCATTCAGGCATTGCAGTTTGTTTCAGTGTAGTGTGCTGGTGCCATTGTGTTGTTTTTTTTTGTTTTTACTATTTTCTGTGTTGTAACAGCATTTAGCCATTTCAGTATTCCTTGGGGCCATGTAGTGATCAAACGTATGGTAAAAAAAAGTCCTGCCATATAACCTTAAAGCATATGTATGATTTTATGCTTCAGAAGGATTAGGAGGTCAAGGGAAGAGTTCTCCTCATTGCAGGCCAGGATGCAGCTGGGGGTGAAGCAGAAGTTAAAAGTCACTATATGCAGGACTGCGTTTCTGGTTTTCTTTGTAGAGGGACTAATCAAGGTCTGTGCTGCTTTATGCCCTCTTTTTTGTTTTTTTATATTTTTTTAAACCAATAATGATGATACCAAGATTGCCTTGCTTGCATATTGGGCATCATGGCTCAAAGATCAGCTAATAAGTACATGGCTTTCATCAGCTATAGCACAGACACCATACACAGTAAATTTACAAGAATAGAAAGTTAATCATATGCAGCTATTAGGAAGGTAGTAAGCATCAGTCTCCAAATGCTGGATAGTTAGCATGACAAACATTACAAATTAACACTTTACTTACATACAAGCCCCGACATGCTTGCTTTCTTCATCATCCAGCAGTGCTACAAGCTGAATTTCCTCTGATTTGACCTTTCCTCATCAGCTAGTCTGTATGGTGCTAGTTTAACTCTGAAGGAATCAGTATCAGCTTTAGATGGAAGATGGGCATCACACAGTGAGTAGTGTTTGGCCCTGTGACTTGAAGGCGAGAAGAGGGGCTGTGCTATGTGTCTGTACACATGGAACCCATGTTTATTAAATGTGTGACTGTATGTTGTATTTGTTTAAAGTTATTTTACAATGTCTTTACCTTAAAAAAATGACTTTGTTCCTGTTTAAAAGCCTTACGTTGGGTGATTTCCAAAGGGAGAGTAGGAGGAATACTGGAGGAAAGGAAGAGAAGTGACAATCAAACAAATGGACAGCATCCATCTGATGTCAGTACAAACAAATATATAAGTAACCATGCTCTTCTGCAGAATGTCATTTATCCCGATGAGATTTCTTCCCTGACAAAACTCCCCTCCACCACTAGTTTCTTTCTGGAATGGGCTGTTGCCACACAGCACTGAATAAATCTCCGGTTCGTCCTCTCTCAGAAGTCAAATGCATTAGCGTGATTTTAAACAAGACTTGCTATGAGCAAAAACAAACATGGTGAAATATTGGCAAAGCCACCGAGAGTTTTGTTTTGGTTTGAGGGGGGCGGTGTTTGGGGTTTTTTTTGAGAAACAGCATATGCAGTTCTGGACTATTACCATGAAGTCTTAATCAGCCAGAGTTTTACACAGAGAAAGGATCTGTGTTTCAGTAGTGGGTAAGCGTATTTGTTCTTCTGAATGTATATGGAAGAGGCAGGCAAATAGGGCTAGCAAACTACCTTATTAAACAAACTTTGCTGGTTTTTGTATAATAATACTTTCCATGATTTTTTGTATAGCTCCAGAATTACAGATTTGGTTCATTATTCTGCAGTGAACAAATTATTTCACTAATAGGGGAAACAGTGGTCCAACACTATATACGATGAATGTTTTCTCGTCTGACCAGCTTAGAAACATAAAATGAATGTCTATACTGACTGAGTCTTACCTATATACTCGTGCATGCACCTTTACATACTGGAACAAGGGAGGAGAAATGACAAGCAGGTGGTGAACAAAGTTCATCAGATATCAATTCAGACACACGTGTAAGTCACCCTGCTTTCTTAGGCAGTGGCATTTGACTCAGTGGTACCTAGGTGTCATGTGGCAGAATATGCACAGATGCAGAGGAAGATTGATGAGGGTTTGGAGACTCATCTTCCATATTGTGGTTTTCTTATATGATTCCTAAAAAGGGTCTAAATTGCAGTAAACCTCAATGTCTGTCTGGAAAAAGGGGGTAAAAGCAGTAAGGATGGATACGCAGCAATGTCCAGCGAATGCAGTGTGGGGGCAGTGGCAGTACTTGAAATGGATGAAACAAGAGCTAGACGTGAACTTCACTCGCTGAGGGTGTACGGAGTATTAGTCACCCTGCCTTTCCCCAGCTCTGGTTTGCTGTGGTTTTCTTGGACACCCCAGGCTCCTACAGAGCTTCAGGCAGCTGTAAAAGTTTTCCAGCCCCAGTGTCAATGGGGGAGGTTGTGCTCTCCTCGTGTCCTGTGGCGTGGGACAGGCACTGTGCAGTTACGGGCTGTTTGTACCATCTGGCCCATAAAAGTTAGCATCAGAGCTTTACATAATGCCATTATTTGTAAACAAATTTACATTCATCAAAACAGCTGTTTGGGCCTCTGGATGTTTAGGAGTACAACCAAAAACTACTGAAATGGCCTCCAAAAGCATTATCTGGCCCACTTAAGATGAATGTCCTTCTTAGTGTTTTCCACTAAGTCTTCTGCCAGTCCTGGGGAGAGGAGGCCAGGCTAGAATGAGTGTTGCTCCATTCTGCCCACGGCATTTCCCAAAGGAGTGGGCTGTTGAGGGAAAACGAGAATGATGGGGAAAGCAAATCAAAGCTTTCCTTGAAAGTGTTTTGACCAAGGCATTTGAAATACAGTGAGTTCGGTTGTTGTTGTTGTTGTTTTTAATTTTACCACTTGCTTACTGTGTTGCTTCCAATGTTTGCCCCGACCAAGGAGAGAAGAAACAAGAGGGAAGCTGGAGTGGGAGAGGGAACTGGAGAATTTACCACCCAACCCATCTTTTATTTCCTCTCTTAATGATTGTATGCTTATTGCGCTGCCTGAGGCACAGTACAAAGTCTATTGGACCAGCAATGAATTAATCAAATTAAAAGCTGTGACCCCTTTGCTTTTTGGGAGTGTTACAAGCCTCCCAGCACCCAGCCTAATTTCTGCCTCTTACTTCACTCTCTGTCCAACAGTCAAGCAGTTCTTCCTTCGCAACTTGGCGGCTCCCAGCTATTTATCTTCGCTCTTTCTGGCCAATGCCAAAATGTCTTGTTTGAAGTTTTTATTTAGACCACTGCTGGTTTATGGAGTTGTGCAGATTCCACGTTGGGTGTGCAGCAGCTTCGCATCAGACCCAATTGGCTTCTGCTGGGCTCTTGGCTTTAAAAGGCAATAAAGAATCCCAGTCGGCTTGGCCTGGCGTAAATCAAGCATCTCCCCATTGAAATTGGTGAGGTTGACTTCTGGAGTGCAAGTTTCTGTTGAGGCAAAAAGAGAGTGTGGGGCTGGGAAGTCCCATCCATGTCTTCGGCAGGGACACGCTCGATTCAGCATTGGAGAAAGAGGGTGGGTTAAAATGTTGACAGTGCACAGTCTGGATATTTGGTTAAGTGGCAGTTTTTTAAGAAGAGTTGGGAGGAAGGGTGTGTGCTACAGCTCTGCACTATGTACAATACAATTTCTTGCTCAAAGGCACTGATACTCCAGGTACAAGGCAAGAGGTCTGTTCAGATGCACGGGGGAATTAAAGCAATGGTTGTATCGTTGCTATTAACCTGCTGGTCAATGTGACTCTAAGCTGTGCGTAGGAAAAGCTGAGCTCAAGATATCTGCTGGTGAGTGGGATTGTCACGCACTCAGGGCAACCTGCATCCCATCCTACTCAAGTGCCAAAGTGAGAGTTGGGATCTGTGACCTTCAGAGCAGGAACTGAGGTGCTTTTCCATTCCCAAGAGTTTTGTATTCTTCTATTACAGCAAAAGAAAGCTGGAAGAACATTATCCCAGCTGCCTTTGTCTGATTGCAGTAAATATGCTGAACAACAAAAGGAGTAAGATGTCCTGTTTAAAGGTTTTGCTGAAAAAGAGGTCAGAATTACTCCCCTATAGAGCAAGGGTGGGAAAGGAAAGCTTTGACTGTCCATGGAAGAGTTTTTATACAACACCAATGGCTTGGAAGGACCCAAGGACTCATAATAGGAAACATTAATGTTTTGTCATTGAAAACATGCACCTGGGCTTGAATCCCCATAGGCTTTTGCCACAGCACTGAGTCTGACCGAGCTTTCATGGGGGATGCTGCTGATTTCAGAAGGTTTCAGGAGTCTGTGCAGTGCAGAGCTAACTGTCAAGCAAGGGCAGGTCTAGATGGCTCAGAGGGATTTGCTAATGAGCTATCAAGCTGTGGGTCACTGGTTGAAATTTAATCTGCAAGAACAGTGACAGAAAATCAAATCAAAGCGCTGACGTCAGAGTGATGCTGGAGCAGGAGCAAAAGCGTTGCTGCTGCCTTATGCAGCTTAAATAAACAGGGAGCAAACTGTGAGGAACTTGTCTGGTTTCTCCCAATTGCAAGCTAGAGCTCAGCCAAGTCGTATTATACCTATCAATAACTCACTTGTCTTAGCGTGGTTGTCTGTGAATGACAGCACTATATCTCATCACAGAATCTAACCTAAACCCAGTGTTGTATAGCACTACAAACAGAGTTGTGGAGACATCTAGGTAGAGTTTGCTCAGCAGTGTCAGGGGATGTGAATCAGCAGTGTGCCACAGAGCTCAGTAGTTTGTAGTTCTGGTGATGGGGTGTTTTGCCGTTAGGTACCACATCAAAGCCAGTACTGATGGCTTTCCCATTCTGAAACAACTTGATGGTTTCACTGGAGCTTTCTCAGGTTTGGGGAGGGTCCACTAGGGCTACAAAACCAGCTCTTATGTTTTGCCTGGTTACCAGAGAGAAGGGTGGTGACAAAAGGGACAAGGGCACCAGATGCCCTTAGTACTGCAGATGGGGGTCATCATTTTGGGCCAGGCAGGCTTGTGCTGATGCTCCTCACCCCACTGACATGTTCATTTTCCTTTTCACGGATTTTTAGGAGCAGCTCAGTGGTCCTTCCTTTGCTCCCCAGCAGCCACGCTGAGGAAACAAGAGTTTTTCCAGATGGCAGAGAGCTGCCGTTTCAGCTCTGTGTCTTCAGCTTTCCTCACCTCCAGTGTAGCCAGGGAAGGGAGCAGTAGTCAGCATTGTTTTCTGTGCCAGCTATGATTAGTTGGCATAAAGTACGCTTAAGTAGGTTGACACAGCCTTTGAGTTGCTTGGTTTGCTTAAAAAAAAGAAAATCAAAAATCCCTTGACTGCTCCAGGTTCTCTTTGCTGCCTGAAGTCTAGTCTGCACCAGTAGAATCTCAGGCTTATCCCACAACTGGGACGTGGTCAGTTGCAGAATGTTTGTCATTCTGATATTTATTTTCTATTAAAAAAAAAAAAGAAAAAGTAACTCTGGGAGAGCAACAAGTTAAACAAAATAGTTAAACTCCAGATTCATGCAGATTTCCTGTTTTGCTTCTTAACAAAACCTCAAAACCACTTTGAACAAGTTTCCCACCTCAGCGGAGGGTGGAGTTGTGTACGCCCCACACGTGGCCTCCAGAAGTGCACCCAAGGACAATAGCACATCTCCTTGGGCACGGTGGGGCCAAATTGACTGCTAGCAGGGCAGTCAATACGTGCGCCTGTGCACGGCTGCCCGAAAGAGCTCCTGACTCAGCCAAGCACACTGGAAAACTTTTCGCTTTTCTGTTTCCAACAGAACAGACTGAATGGTAGAGTTGTGGCAGGCAGAAACTGGAGGCATTTGATAAAGGGATGCTTCTCCGAGATGGTAGGCAGATATTGGCTGTTGTCGGTACACTGAGCGATCTGTTGTAATTTTATTGATTTCATCTAGCAAGACAACATCTCGGTAAATAAGAAGAGCAGAGAAATCTATTCTCCTGAAGTTAAGGGTTGTTGCCTGATCGCCTCTTAAATGGATTCATTGCCAGCTGAAGCAACGCATGCATTTTGCAAGCCCAGCATTCTTTGGCTCTTACTCTGCATCATGACATTACTTTAGGCGGTAAGGAAGATCTTATCTGTGATATAGGGTGCTGTGGTAGATAGTAAAGGAGCGAGATGCCTGGGAACTCTGCATGGAGTGATGGCATTTGGGTGTGTAATTCTAAGTAACAATAAGCAGTGCTTAACATTTCCTCCCACACTAGAAGCGCACCCATTAAAAGTTTAGCCAAGTCAGCTGTGCAGGTTCTTGCATAAAAGGACAAAGTGCTAAAACACTAATAGGAGCCACTCTTTTGTTAAAAGAGTAGGTAGAGCAGGATGCATTAAGCCAATTTCTCCTTCTCTACTGCTAATAGGGAGAGAGCCTTGCTGAGATCAAAGAAACCCCTAGCAGGTAAAAGTGATAACAAATAGGGCTTGAGCCCAGGTTTGGGACTTCTGAGTCTGTTTCATGGCTCTGTTTCTGAGATGCTGCATAGTTTGAAGAAGTCAGGAATGTGATTTAGACCATCCATGACTCCCCGTGGGAACAAAATGGATGTGTCTATGTCCCAGGCAACGGCTCAGTCCGTTTCATCTGACGAAGAATCTACGTGCCAGAGAAACCGAGTTTTTATATAAATATGGAGAGTGTGTTTTGGACTGAAGAGTAACTTAAACACATAAGCATATGGTTTCATATGTGTTCAGTGATTGACAGCTCCTGGCAGCCCATCACGACTCACAAGAGGGTGAGGAGCTGCTAATATCTCTCAAAGTGTTGAAAAGGGTCCACTTCCTTAAGACATGGTCTGACCAAACCCACCAGTTTTAGGTGACATTGAGCTAGCATGGGACACCTCAGCAAGAGAAATCTGATATGTTTGTACTGTTTTTGTGGGCCAAACCAGAAAGAGAGTCTCTGCCTCTGAGCAGCCTGTTGCAGGCTGGCTTGTGTTCACACAGCTGAGAGCTGGGAGCATCTGCAGGGGGCAGAGCGACCCGTGCTGCACAGCGCTGGATCCTGATCTCCACTGGGCAACATCTCCCTGTGGCCCTGGGGTGCAACAGTTGTAGGTATTTCTGGTTTGGGTTTGTTTTGTTTTTTTTCTCCTAATACAAATGCTGAAATAGGGGTTTTTCTGCAGCTATCTGTTTCATGCATGCTCTCAGAAGTGACAGGAGTGGTACTGGGGTTTGGAGACTTCAGGTTAGCATTGCACTATTGCACTAAGAGCCAAAGTTGTGTGGCGCATGTCCACACTGTGTCTGGAACAGAGCCTGGAGCACGCTGTCATCTTGGCTGTGCCTTGCTTTCCTCTTGGATGGAACAAATGGCTCCCTAGTGGCCAGCTAACAAGTGGAGAGCATGGAGGACTGGAATACCAGGATACAGGAGGACAAGGCAGTCTGGCAGTGTGTAAACAGCCAGGCACTGCTAAGTGTCAGCTAAGCCTGGGGCATGAGGGAATGCCTGTTCCCTGGCCTAACTCCATTCATGCCATTATTCTGATAGAGCTCTAAAATAAAAGATTTACAAACAAAAGACCTCCCTTTCCACTGGGGTGAAACTCTCTAACTTCGGCATCTTACCCTTGTGGTTGTTGGGCAGTCAACCTTCATCCAGGGGAGGCAATGTCTCTACTCCACCGTTACCTGTAGCCTGGGATAGTCGTCCAGGTGAGTGGAAATCTGGGGTCAGACCCCCTTGGGTTGGACATCCTAGATCTCTTCTGTTTTCTGGATAAGTGCTCAAACCATTAATATCTTATGCTTCCTCCTCCCATTTATCCCACAAACACAGGTGCTTGCCCTTCAGAGGGGAATTTGCATTTTGATTCCCACATAAGCAGAATCGCACACTGTTGAGCCTTGAATTAAGCACTTACCCAGCCACATTTGTGTGAATATTTCCTAATGCCTACGCCTAGAGTGTATGCATGCAACCAACACTAAATCTTCCCATGAAGGACCCACAGCTCACCATTTAGATGATGGAGAAACGTGTGAATATCACTTGGGTGCTACTTCAGAGGCCTCCGTCTCCGAGTTTGCGTAGGCACCTGCCTTAAGTGAGCTGAATCATTCTGCTTGAGCCAAGCACCTATTTTTTTTTTCACATGTTGCAACAAATTGAATGCCTAAAGCGAGCAGTCTCAATCTGGCCTTCAGGGTCTCCTCGTTTACGGACTGATATAGTGATATAATAGTCCTCGCCCAGCTCAAAGAGTTGTTGCAAGATTTTAATTAATTAATACTGGCAAGGCTTTGAAATGTTGGAAATGAAATGAGGTCTATAAATGAAGTGTATTATTATGACTTGACGGCACTTTCTACTTCACTTTCACACCATACCCAAGCACAGAGCAGGGCAGCCGCATCCTCTGAGTCATCATGAATCACGAAGAAGCCTACTTAAAATGTGGATAGTATTGATATATTTGCACTGGTTAAAATGTTCCAGGGGAGAGACATCACTTCTCACTCCAAGAATGGTGGCTGAAATGCTGGCAGCTCCTCCCTTTTTCTTTCCTCTCAATATCATCCCATCTATACTGGAGTCCTCAGTCACCCAGTGCTCACTGTCTAAGCAAGATATTCCAGAATGTAGCTGGAGAGGTGAGAGTCCTGCTAGGATCTGCAGAAGAACTAATTACTCCCCAGTGACACTGTTGGCTAGCACAGGTTCTCATCCTTAGCACTTTAGTCCCCAGGTAGCTTTTGGTCTTCCATTTCTCTGGAATGATTGATGTTGATTATAGCCACACATTTTCAATGGTGAGCAAGACACCCAAGAGAGGGTGGTATCCCTGAAGTCCTTCTTATGCTTAACATCAGATTAGCACACAAAACTCCTTGGGGTAAGTCCCTTGGTAAGTCACACTGCTTCATCAAATTACAAAATAGCTCATTACGTTCCTAGTCAGGTTTAATTCTCTATTTATGTAAATTCCTAATGAAGAATGCTATAAAACTTCCTTGTTAAGCACTTTGCGTCCACCGCTATGTGAAACACAGGCAAATGTTGCAGGGTAAAGACAGGAGAGAGGGGGAGCATCTGCCACTAAATGGTGTAATTCCGGGTGATGCCACTGAACATCCAAGGGATGCTCCCTTCTGTATTGACCCCTGCCACAGAAGAATATTCATTTTTCCAACCCATTACTGAAATGAGAATGCATCATTCCTTCTGTTATTATTAAAATATCATGGAATCATTAGGGTTGGAAAAGACCTCAAGGATCATGAAGTCCAACTGTCAACCCAACACCACTTAACCCACTAAACCATGTCCCAAAGCACCGCATCTACACGTTTCTTTAACACCTCCAGGGATGGTGACTCCACCACTGCCCTGGGCAGCCTGTTCCAATGGCTCATCACTCTTTCAGTAAAGAAATTTTTTTCTATTATCCAGCCTAAACCTCCTCTGGCACAGCTTGAGGCCATTTCCTCTTGTCCTATCACTTGTTACTTTAGAGAACAGGCCAGCATCCACCTCACTACACCCTCCTTTCAGGTAGTTGTGGGGATCATCCTTATGTCTTTTGCCCTCATCAAAGACAGGATTTATATTTGCCACCAGGGATAATTCCTAATTCAGGAGACAAGAGATACCAAGAGGTGTCTTGAAGGACAAGATAAAATTTTACCCATCATTGGGTGGTCTATGGAGTCTCATGTAAAATGGCCACTTTGAGTGAAGTTCAGACAGAAGTGGATGTCACAGGAGTGCATCTCTAGATGAGAATTGACAAGCCAGTGGAGTTTCTGCACCTTTTACGTGTTAAGTATTCTACCTAATTTATATGTGGTACTTTTCAGCAGTACATCTCAGACTGGTTTTACAAGAGAGGTCAGTATCTTTACTCCTTATTTCACGGGGAGATAAACCAAGGTGCAGGGAGGTCTAATGCCAGAAGGTTGGTGTCAGAGTGAGAAACAGCTAATTGCAACAGACTTAAATGCATCATTGTGCATGAGTGTCGGTAATTCTTATTGCAACATCAACCGCAAAGTTATGCAGAGATACCAAAGACAGAAATAGACCAGTACTGACCTCTTCTCTGCAGACAGGGATGTACTCTCCAGAGTTTGGTTTTGTTTTGTTTTGTTTTGTTTTCTGTAGAACTGATAAATGACTTAAAGAAATGCATGTGCCATTCCCCCACCTGGGTGACTATGCCCAGAGGCAATAGAAGACATTTCTAGGATATGGTTTCCCTCCTATTTATGTCAAGCTAGTAGCAGTGCTTATTTTAACACAATTGCCAAGCAACTTTATTTTTAGCTCTTGTCAGTGTAGTATCATTTAGTAACTCTTGCCTTGTTTAAAACAAGTAAAGACATTTCAGTGGGAACATGAAATTCACTGGAAGAGTTATTGTTCTCTCACAAATATATATTGGTAGCCTAAGAAAGCAGTGGTCTTCTCTTTCCCATAACTAAAAATGCACCAAGTCTATAAAGAATCCCTAATATTTTACTTCAAAAGACCAAATCACAAGTTGGGTAACTTTTCAGTAAGAACTTTATAGATTTTCCAGCTCTTAAGGCGTTCCTTAGGGTGTCTTATTTAATTCAAATTACATTGTTCTCTTGATGACTATCCCACTCCTATAGCAAAATTTGTCAGTGGGGCATAATCTTGGTTTAAAAGGTCCTAGAAAATAATACAAAATTGAATAAGAAAGAAAAAAAGAAAAGAAGACACGAAAAGGAGGAGGAACATGCAGTTTGTGAAAGTCACACAAATAAGAAAGAGTTGCTGTGAAGACTGAGCAGCCACGTGTATTTCTTCTATAAGTGTTTGTCATAGAATAATAAACTTCTTCAGTAGTACACTTCTGTGTTTTATTCAATTACCATTTCAGAATAACATAATAATTGCTCTGCTGAGTCTGCCTCATCCAGTATCCCATCAGAGGAATGTGGAAGAGAAGAAGAAAATGGCACGATGTGTCTGTGGAAGGCATCTCTTCTTTCTTCCTCTGATTAACAAATTGTTTTTTGTCCTTGTGAGTCACTTCTTATATCCTTTTTTTTTTTTTCCTCCTAGTGTGATAGTAAACACTCTTTACCATCCACACTTCAGAAGCTCAAGGGGTTTTTGTCTTCATAATACTTTCGATAAATCCTACCACAGGAAGTGGAAGCTGAAATGTGACCAGTCTCTTAGGAACAAAAACGTTAACGAAGAGACTCCTTGTGGAAACCAGCTCCAGATAATAGCAATGATTCATAAAACAGGGCTCAGTGGAGAGAAACTAAGATTTCAATAAGGATGCATCCTGATTTATACCAGGTAGGGCCTGGAGAAAGATATCTTTACACTGGCTGATGTCTTCTGCCCTACCAAAGGAGATGAAGTTTACAAAAAAAGTCATTTATCGAGTAGTGGGCAAATACCTCTAAGGAGGAGGGTGACAGTTGTGTAGTGGTGTGCTGGAATCCCACACACATTTTTGGGACTGGAAAACTGTGAGTAGCATTACAGCAGGTACCTGAAATTGCCCTAAATGTGGCTTATTGTTTCCCAAATTTCTCTTGTTTTAACTAGAATTACATAAGAAATTTTAAAGGCAAGTTTAAAGAAACAGATTTTCCAAACTGACTGCAAAGAAATCCAGAAGATCTGTCTAACAAAGTGCAACCTATGAGTGCCTTTTTTTCAGCAATAAGTGATATTTTTTCAGGCTGCAGAATGACATGGTTTCATCCCTTGAGGTTTGGGTTTTTTTTTTTCCTTGGCAGGGCTCTTGTATTGCACAATGATGATATATTTATTATGACTTCTGATTTCCACTCTTAGAATAGGCCTTTGGTGGCTAGGAGAAGTCATGACAATGAAGAAGATTCCTCTCCAAGAAACAGTATTCCATTTTTAACCATAATATCTGGACTAATTTTGAATAATTTCTTGAGTCTCTATCATTAAGGTATTTGTGGATTACCTACAAAAAACATCCATTAAGAGGTTTTTTAATAGTTTAAGAGGCTTTGAAGAAATCATGTGATTGCAATATTGTCACAATAACCACAAAGGACTAAATCTTCATCTTCTTAAATTTCATCACTTAATATTTGTGTAGAAGAAGACCCCATTTTGTAGCTATGCTACAAAAGATACCACCATGTATGGATGAATAGCTCACCATTTACCCCACTTGATTTTCACTTGTCGTTTGATTTTGTCAGTGGAGCTACACCACTTGCTTTCAGTGGGCATTTACTCTCCAAAATACTATTTAGTTTCCTCTGAACTAGGGGATCTGTGGAGTTTAAAAGGAGAAGAAACCAGGACATGTTTACGTGTAGCAACACCATTTTTCATTAGTTTTTTTTGAAAAAAAGCAAAAATGCTGTCTGTGAGCCAAAGCTGATTAACACTACTGGTTGATGAATTTTCTTTAATTTTTTTAAAAAAAGGAGCCAGGGAGGAGCCACAACAGCTCTCAACTTTCACAAGGACTGCCTCTGCTTTAGCAGAATTTTGATTTTTCTTGCTGTTTTGTTTGTTTAAAAAAAAAAAGGTGATGTCTAATCTTCAGGAACGTACCTCATCATCCAACCCACAAACTGTTGGCAAAATAATAAACCTACACAGAATGTACTGTTAGATTTTATTTTTTTTTTTTTACTTCTTCCTCTCAGAGGTATAAATCACAGCTTTTTGCTTTTGCAAATTAAAGTATAGGCTTTGCACTGGATAATTGGCACCGTTTCTTCTGGCCAAATGTTCCATACTGCTTCCAAAGAAACTGTGGACACTGAGTTGACTATAGTTTGTCTTTGAACTCGTTTGCAAAACCTCAGTCTTTATAGGCCTCCAAAAAAAAAAATACATGCAGCTTATTTATTAAGTTGTTGTTTAACTCCTTTGTTTGCAGAATTACTGATGATAATTCTGTGCAGGTTTTTCAGGTATTTTATTTGTCTGGCTGAGTTTTTGCTGCTTAGTTCTTCTAGTTTACATTAGTGGCATCATACTACCATATAGGTCCAAAAAAACTACATTTCTGATCATCTTACATTGGCTGAAAAGTATCCTGAATAGAAAATAGTTATTTTTGCTAGTTAGTTACAAGACCAATTTTCAAATAAGCCATACTCAGATATTACTGAGCAAATATACTTCCCATTATATTTCCAGGAGTCTTCTCAGCTACATATTTACCTTTATGTCTCCATAATGTAGTAGGCAACGGTGCTATTGTTACTGCTTTTGCTGCTAAATTGTCTATAATGTTTCTAAGTAGTATAGAAATAGGATTGCCCCATAGTTCTCTCCTTGAAACACTTCCTGTTTATTTTCTGTCAAATATAACGTTTCAATCAACTGAATGTTCAGCGATGAATAAATTAAAGTTATGGGTATGTAAAATATTGCAGGTCTTGTGTTAATCTTGGAGTTTTCCCTCTAGCATCATTCTACTGATTTCTTCTGCAATGCTTCCTTTCTCTTGATGTGATGCCATCTTTGGTACTCTAACAAAGGGCTATATAAATGTTTGGAACCCAGAACAGATGTTTTTGGGCAGCTTTCATTCAGTTTGCCAAGTTCAGGCATAAAACAAGATCCTGACCGCTTGTGGTTACTGTAGATTGGATGGGTTTTTTTCAAAGGAAGAGGAAGCATCCTGGGTCCAATGACTTCCTGTTTTCTGGCATTCTACCACATGTCTTCTTTACTATACCATAATGTTTCTCAAGTTTGCTTTTGTTTCACTCTCATAATTGGCTTTGTATATCCACTGACTGATCTGATTTTCCTATCAAAGCAGGGCTGTTCACTCCAGATTTTCACTAGTGTAACTGAGAGGAAAATTTGGTCCGTATGCTCTGTAATAAGATATATCATCACTGTCAATATTTTTCTTCTTCCCATCACTCCCCTGCCATATGGCAACTTCACAGGAAGGAACTGAACTGCATATGTTCTAAGTAGGACTTCTTCGTTCCCTGCAAAATTGAGGTTGGTTTTAATACCGTTCAAATTTAAAAATGGAGGAAGTCTTTAATCCTTTAGACTGCGATTTTCATCTAATTTTAGCCACCCAAAAAATAGGCAACCAGTAGAAGCTAGTCATCTGAGCTCCTGTAGACACTGAAGGGAGGAAGCAACTTTGAGAAGGTGATTCATCACATCCTAAGATAAGAGTTGAGGAAATTTATTGTCACAAACGTGAGTGCAAATGTCTCCCATATCCACTGGTCTTAATGGTGTTGAATTGGTGAATTGAGCTGCAAGACCCAAAGGCAACATCTGGGCTGGTGGATTGAATGGGGACAGGAGGTGATTTTCCTGGCACATTTTGGCCTGTGCCTGATAGGCTCTCTCCAAATAACTCCTGAGCATGACTCCATGGGCGTCATGAGCCAGAGATGGTTTTCAGTCAGCAAGACACAGATAAGGCTACCTTGTTTTGGGTAGGAAATTTGACCCTAGCAATACAAGCCATGCCATCCACTTGCTTTCAGGGTTATAAAATGGATACTGGCTCATTTTATTTACTGGTGTAGATATAGTTAAAGATGTGCAAGCAGTGAAGAAAGCAGTATAAGAGCATGAAAGATGAACTTGAGTTTTCCTTTTGCATTGTCTGAAAGTAGGGCTTGAGTGCAAGTAGGAACCCAAGAGACAAAAGCTGCTGTTAGTGACACTTTTCTTATTAAGCAAATTTTAAAGACAATCTTTCCCTGTAGTGGTGCTAGAGGTGACTGACAGTGACTATGGAAAACAATATTTGTCAAGAAAGAGTTCCAGGACCTGCTGTACCTAAATCATAGAATCATAGAATGGTTTGCATTGGAAAGGACCTTCAAGAACATCTCATTCCAATCCCCTGCCATGGGCAGGAACACCTCCCACTAGCCCAGGTTGCCCAAAGCCTCATCCAGCCTGGCCTTGAACCCCTCCAGGGATGGGGCATCCACAGCTTCTCTGGGCAACCTGGGCCACTGCCTCACCGCCCTCACAGGAAAAATGATATTCTAAATCCCATCATACTCCAGATCCTCCTTGAAACCGTTGTTATGATGGCTGATCTCCAGAGTGTTTGTACCCAGGAGTTCCCAGAATCATGCAAGTGTTTCTGCAAAGTTTCTGAGCTCTGTCTGCTGGATTTTAAGGGACCACTCTGCCTTAAAAGCACTCACAGTTCACCACAGAGTACCCAGATCCAGCAACAAGCAGTGCAAAGTGTTTCAGTCATTTTCAGCACTATTCCTAAGTTGTTTCCAGGGAGTGTGTGGGTGTTACAGACATTTAACTGCCAGCCTATTCATTTTTCTGCACTAATAGTTTCCATTCTTGCTGACTGACCGGTCTCCCTGATGGCGTCGCGTCAATATTCTTATTAAATCTGAAAATAATGAATGTTAGGAATGAGCCTAGAAAGCTTCTCATGGCCCAGATTGGGTCTTGGTGCCAAGTGTCTGGCTGGCATCGTCTCCGATATTCTGCAAACAACATCTGCACAAGCATGTCAGTTGTGTAACTCACACAGTTAACGTAAGTGACTGCCGTGATTTGCTGAGCGGCGCTGATTAGAGCTGTTTTGCCAGAGGGACGTTTTGCAGCAATGTGGGAGAGACAGCCATGCCATACCTTTTCCGGGGAAGGGAAAGGGTACATCATTTGCAGGAATGACTCTGGGGAGATTTCCCTCACGTCCCCCCCCCCCCCCCCCCCCCAGGAATCCTGTGGTCCCAGATGTGATTAATGATGTATCTCTGCTGAAATGATCACTGCCGCGATGAGCTCAGAAAATTAGTGCTTTGGAGGCAGCAGGAGCTGCCTTGGAGGTTGACCTGGAGAGGGACGGCATGCCAGAGAGATGAAGGAGTTCAGGGGGATGCACACAAAACCCCAAGCCCTGATTAACAGCACATCTTGCTTGCACAGCCTCTGACAAGTCCAATAATCTCTTCTACTCGTGGAAGGTCCAAGGTTCTTCTCCTTCACCCCGCAAAACTCAATGTGATGCTGTACACGAAGGCAGTGCAGGCAGCAGGCTGGAGCCCTGTGACTCAAGTGGCATTTGCTTCCTGGGAATATCGTGTCACTGCCTAGGAAAAAAAAAAAAAACAAAACAAACAACTTGGATGCTAGAGCTGAAAAGAACGTTTCATTTTTACTTCCTTCTCTCTGGAGACAAGTGTATTTTATATATGCCATCAGCCATTTTAGCAGAGGTTAGACCCACTTTTCTTGTCCTTTGCACCAGTTTATGGCAGTTGATTTCAACTGATTATTTGAAAGCAGCATGTGGTATTTAGTTTTTGTAAAAAGGCTGAATTTTGACATTTCTAATGCCAACACTTTCTTAAGTTTTTTTCTTCAGAAGCATTTACAATTATTGTCAGAAAGAGGGCATGTCAGTAAGCTGTTTCTAAACAGGTACTGGGAACACCCTTGTTTGCTGTTTATGTTAACCTGGGGCTAAAGATTGGCTCTTCTTCAAGATCTGAAACTTTCCAAAGAAAACAGGCAGCAATGTGTAAATAACTAAACCACACACGCAAAAAAAATGACACTGAAATATAACGTGACGGGTCAAACTTTAGTTGCGTTAAGTCAGGCATTTAGAGTAATCCTTCTTTACCCCACTTAAATGTCACCTAGGTAAGTCATGACAGCTCACTCGCTGCCAGGAAAAGCTTGCATTATCCTCAAGGATGAATTCAGGACCTCAAGAAGCTACCAAGTCAAATGAAAAACAGAAACAACAGGCAGTGGCTCAACAGCTTAAACCGTGTGCCTCAGATCACTCGAGCCATAGTTTCAAATGCCGGCAGAACCATTACCAGGCTAATGCAAGCCTGTTGAGTCCTACAGGCAGAACAAGTCCTTTCAGTTCCATCCTAAGAAATTAGATCCTTTGGGCTTTTAATGGCTATTAAAAATCACAGGATATTTCCATAAGGGGAGGAGTTTATTAATCTTATGCCCTTAATCAAATTAGCCCTTTCCTCCTGCAAATAGGCTTTCAGTTCCTTACTGCAGAAGGAAGATGGGAGAGGAAGAGAGAATGAAACATCCAGTGATGTGCTGTGTCTTGCAAAAGCTGTACCACTGCTGTCACTGCAACTCAAAGGCACTGGTGGGTTTTTAGCAGTGAAAGCCTCAGGATGTTAGGAAGATACTAGGGAGGAATATTAGATATTAGGAAGAAATGTTTTCCTGTGAGGGCGGTGAGGCAGTGGCCCAGGTTGCCCAGAGAAGCTGTGGATGCCCCATCCCTGGAGGGATTCAAGGCCAGGCTGGATGAGGCTTTGAGCAACCTGGGCTAGCAACCTGGCAGGGGGGTTGGAACTTGATGGTCTTTAAGGTCCCTTCCAACCCAAACCATTCCGTGATTCTGTGATTCAATGAGCACAGTGAGCAGAGCATTGAAGAGATGCGGGGACGACTTGGAAAAACACAAAGACTTGCACACGTACACTGTGGCTTTTATTATCGTCGTTAACCCACAATCATGAGGGCTCGTCAGGGATCAAAACCATCTGCAATCTAATTATAAAACAAAAGATAGAGGGTAAAGGTGGATGCAAGAGCAATGAGACTGTATTGGTCAGTCTGACAAGACTGATGGGACTGAATGGGTTTGTTGGTACTAGAGAAGAGGAGAGTTGGAAGTCAAAGAGTGAGATGACTCTGTGGGTGATTAGAGGAAACCACATCAGAGTGTAAAAAATGCCATGGGAGATAGTGCAGAAGAGTTTAATTTGAGAAATATCTGGCAGGCCAATGGAAAATGGTGTGATAGCTTAATCACAGACAGCAGCCACCGGTTATGTAAAGAATGAGGGATGTAATCCTGCTGATGGAATGCAGAAGGGTCTCCAATGTGAAGAAACGGTCTGGGATTCAGCTTCAGACTCAGACGCCTAAATGCAGGAAGAGGGATTTAAGAGCAATTGGGAGGAACGCAAAGGAAAGCCAAGGTGATAATGAAGCTTGACTGTGATTACCACAGTGGAGATGCTCCGTTTTTTCAAGGTTACAGATCAAGACTGGATGCCTGCTAGTGTGGATTCACATGCTAATCACTTGGCTTGATAAAAAGATATTGAGGGAAATGCGATTCCTATCCTTAAAATCTGAACATCTCTGGATTATGATTTATTGGTGTTCTGTATTTCCGTCATGTGTAGACCTTGATCATTTCCAACGTGGGTGACTCAGTGCTGTTGATGCTGGAAAGTGGGCACTGGTCCAGCCTGGAGTTCTTCAACATCCTTCTATGAAACACTGGCAAGATTCAGAGATGCTGAGTGGTTTTCCCAAACCTGGATTATGTCTAGCAATAGGAGCCGGATCACCAAATTCACTATTCTTTAACAATCAGCTGATAACATTCTTGTGGCTTTAACAATCAGTTATTTTGAAACTGGATGATGCTGGAAAATTGACCGAATACTTGAAAACAGCCAGTGAAGTTATATTTAGCGGATCATACAAGTTTCAATTAATTTTCTATTTTAGCTTTTTATTGAGACAGTTCACCCCAGTAAGGAAAAAGTACAAGTTGCCTTTTTCCCTTTCTGCTTACGCTTGTGGTAAGAAATGTAGTGTTTGAATTCTTAGTTTGGAATAACTGGCTGAACAAATAATAAAACAGAAGAACAGGCTATCTGTAAGACCTCAGAGCATTTTGGGAAGAATGTTTGAAAGATCAGAACATTACAGGTTTCTCACAAACGCTGGGAGTTGAAAAATAAACAGAATTAGCTAGAGATCTGGGTGAAAGAAAACAATTTCTAATAAAAAAAAAAATCCTCCTAAATGCATTGTTCTCTTTCCAGAATTACATTAAACCAAAAATTCTACTGGTGCTGAACAAGCAATATATACCAGTGCAAATCCAGAGAGTTTCAACAAAGATGAAGAAGGGCTTTTATGTTTAAAGAACTACTACCAGCAACATGCTTCAGAGCATTTTCCGGTTTTAATTAATTCAGCAGCATGCAGAGCAACAAAGGATAAGTTTGAACTATCTTGCACGGGTTATGAAATGTCAGAGCCTGATAACTGATAAAATACATGGTGCCTACGTGTCTCAAAAGCCTAAGGAGGCAATCCTTTATTCCAGAGATTTCAGACCAAATCCCATCCAGCTTGATACTCACTGCAAATTACAGTGTAATGCAATTTCAGCCTGAAATGAGTTGGTATGCAGTTAAGATCCTCTTGGACGTGTGACCAAAGATTTGAATCAACATGACAGTTGCCTGTCCTTATGGAGGCAGCCTAGATGACTGGTTAAGATTAGATACATAACTTTTAGGTGGCTCAAATATGAGATAAATCCCACCCTCCCTTACCTATTTCCTCATCTTCTGAGCTGAGTCCCATCCATCTTTGCAACAGCACCATCGGAGGTACCCAGCAGAAATACTTCATAAGCTCAGTTGGCAGAGAAATGCAGGTGGAACTTCCACTGTTACTAAAACGTTATTGTCTGGGCAAAAGATATTGAATCATATTTTAGAGTTGAATCATCTTCTCATTCAGCCACTATCCCGTCAATGTATTCCCACGGACTTTCGTGTTGACTTTCACTTGCCTAGGGAAACCCACACTGGGTTTGGGCTTCCAGTGAGATGTCTCCCAAGGTGTTTCTGCCTGAAGGCAGGAAGACTTTTCAGGACCAGGTTTAGTCATGGTAATGTGGGATGAGAGCTTAGCAACATGTTTTTTCCTTGGACATTCACGTTAACTGGGTGCTTTGTAGCACGCCTACAGCAAGCCAATACTTTTTAGAGACATATGAAGTCAAAGGCAATGTCTCCAGGGGAATGGCAGACTGGCTAGGTGGCATACAAGTGAGGAAAAGACATTGTGTTGTAGCAGAAAGTAAGAAAGTATTGTCTTAGTCTCATGCTCTGGCGTGCCTTTAGCCAGCAAATTAGCTGGTATTTTGTGACTCCGTTACTCAGCAGCTTAGATTTTTGCTGTTGGTGGAGGATAAGTGTGGGAAACTAAGCTTTAAATAATGAGGGGTTATGAATGGAGACCCTCTGGCACACAAATATGACCTGTCATGATGTTCCCCCATGGGAGAAGAGGTCAAGCAGTATTTTGTTGCTGGAGTGGGAGGAGAAAACACTTGTGTTGGAGGATCAGACCTGTCTGCCCTTCATTCGGCATGCTAATACAGCTGGACTTGCGTGATCTCTACAGCCTCCCAAGTGAATTGCAGCCTTGTACTCACTTTCGAGCCATCTATTACTCCCCACTGTGTATGTACCTACCTAAAAATCCATAACTGGTCTCGCGTCGAATCAATGCTCACAGTCAACTTGTATCTAAACAAATTGAATAAAGCTAAGAGCTCTGAAGATGCTCTTATTTATCCCATGACAAGCAGAGAGACTCCCAGTTCTTCCGCTCCTGACACCTTTGTCAATAAAATCTGCAGATTGCACAATATAAAGTTGTTTTATAATTCATCTCCTTGACAATAACAGAACCTTTAAACAGGAATGCTTTATGTGGTTATCACAAGAACAGCGCTCAAGCAGAGGCTGCATCAGCAAAGTGCAAAAATAAAATTTTGTTCCTTTTAAAGAGTCACATTTAAAGCAATTTTTTGATGTAATGAAAAAAATTGGATTTTATTTTAAAGAAGAATTTATATTTGGCTGGCAATTAGATAACAAGTAAGAGTCATAGGACTTATTAGATCATATATTCCATTCTCCTTCCACTGTAGGATCATTTTTCAGACCAGAAGACTAATTTCATTATTTCAAAAGGACAAAACATCAGACTTACAGAAAGTACTGTCACTGTTGCAATATTCACCCATTGAAAAAGGTTTTTAGGAAGTACTCCCAAAACTAACTGCTAGCAAAATAAGCTGCAGGTGGAAATGATAGCAACTGGATACTTATTTAATTGATGTGAAGGTGATACCAGCTCAGGTACCTGCCCTAATTTGTATTCATGGCTATTTATGAGCACATAGTAGGAGATGTTTTAAAAGTCGTGCCCCAGATCTTTCATATATACATCATTTATTCTGAATTTACAGTTACAACTACAGCTGTTTCTGTTATGTGCTAGCTTTTAAAATAAGATATGGAATTTTCAAAGCCAAGGACAGCACTTAGGCATGAAGTTTCTTTCATTTCAGTGGGAAGTTATTTGCCAAAATCCAGGTCATAGGATTTAGGTGGGTGGGTTGTGTGTTTAAGTAGTGATTTCAGAGAATTTAATCTAGAAGTAGGAACTCAAAGTTAAATTTTAAACCCGTTCTTAGTAATTTATTGATTTGTCTCTGAGAAGAATTCAATTGTTTTGTTTTGAATTTGAACTTTAATTCTTACTTTTAATATAATCAAAACAAAATTGGCTGTGAAAGAGATGTTTTCAAGACAATTGTAGAACAAAGTAATTGGACAGAGACCTTCACCCCAGTTTATTACTTGGCCAAAGGTCCGGGAAAATTACAAAATTCCTGGGAATGAGTGGAACTGACACTGATATAGTGGTATAACAGTTTGCATCTTTAATATTCAGCCAAGGACATTTTGAGGTTTTACCATCAATAAATTGACAAGCAATGTTTCCTCATTTTACAGATGTGTGAGAAAGGCTTAGAAGTGTCAAGTGAGTTGACTGTTTCCTATGACTAGTTGGAAAACATGGAAAAAATTTTCTATCAGCTTCCAATTTCTCTGTCTGTTGTGGTTTTGTTTATTATTATTATTATTATTATTATTATTATTATTATTATTAATTACTACTACTACTACTATTATTGTTTGGAACCTGTCTTCACCAGTGCAGCAAAGCCACGTGCACACGGTATAAAATGTGCAGCAGAGCCACTGCGTGCTGGTGGGTTTTGTATTTTGGTGGGACTGGTCTGTGCTTCAAATGTGTCATTATCCTTCATAAGGAAGTTTCTCTTGACTCTTGAATCAGCTCACATTGTTAATGTGCTCATCAGCCAGCTCCAAAGGAGATACAGACAGCTGCAAGGAATCTAATTAACATCTGACTGCAAAAGGAGAAATTGCAATCTACTGCACTATTTAATCTGTCAGTGAAGGTCTGGATTAGAAATGGGTTCAGTATTTCTCTGTAGCTTTTCTTCTGTTTTAAGATAATAGAATCATAGTCATTAGAGGTGGAGAAAACCTATTAATTTATCTTGTCCATCTAGCGTTGCTGCTACTTTTACCCTTTGGATGACCCTAAGAAAACCTCTTCCTTTTTCTGTTTGTCTCCGTCAAACACATGCAGATTGTTATCATCTCTACTTTTAGTCATCATTTACTTGGGCTTAAGTAATTCATGTGATGCTTCCTTGCAAATCAAAACTTCCATCATTGTTTCTATATTCTTTTCTCCTTGAACACCTCACAGTGTTCCAACATTGTCTCCAGCATGGTAAAGAATGCTCCTACCATCCGGAAAAATTACCTGTAGTCTATATTAAAATATGTCTACTATTTAGTTTAAGGTCACTATCAATGAAGGAATCATTTGGAGTCAATCCATGCGTTTTGTTTGGTGTTTTGGGGTTTTTTTTGTTTGTTTTTTTTGAAAAGAGGAGAAAGAATAATTGTATTTCTGGGTGATAACTGCTCTATAATCCATAGAGGATTGGGCAGAAGTATTATGAAACACAGAGTAGTTTCAAAATGAGTGATGTAGTAGAATGAAAATGAGCTTTTTCAGATTAATCTGAATGTTCAGAAGGGTGTTTTTTTTCTGAACAAATAGGAACAAACAACAAATTGTTTGGATCGGAGAGAGTGATTGTGTTGACAGCAGACATATGAATGGTACTGTTTTTACAGATGGACTGGTGAGAATCAAATTGAAGCTATTGATCTGTATTTGTGTAGGATCCTGCTAAGCAGAAAGCTTGGAGGGCTTTGCCATTAGCAGTGTGGGTCATTTTACCAACTAAGGAAAGGCAACACTCTTGTTTCTGTCATACACGCTCCATTGCTAGTGCAACAGAAGATGCCTTAGTCTCCAAAAAATGTCAAGGGCCCTTCTGGAGAGATGGGGATAATCCTTTTCAGATATAATTGAAAGCCTTTCTTCTTCTTCCCTCAACAGGCACACAGTCAAAAGATCGCTCTTTTGAGGCAATACATCAGCAGGTTGGAAAAAAGTTAATCTAAGTTAACTTTTTAAACTTCATTAGCTTTGCATTTTCTGTTCGGTGGAGAGTGGACAGAGACTGAAAAGAGTAGGAGGCGACAGCAGGTCCTTAGGTCTCAAATTGATGAGTGCCTTAGGAAGAGTGTAGAGAGAAGCACAGATCTTGCTTAAGGAGGGTCATTTCGTGTCTTCCCTCTCTAGAACCTCTATTGTAAGTTCTCATTAGTGACCAGTCACCTTGGGAATCTGAGCTGGTGGAAGAGCAAAGAACTTACTTGTCATCATGGTTGCTGGTGGGACCGGGACCACCATCAGCCTGGTCCACTGTGAGCACGTAATTGCAGCCAGCAGGCATCAGGAGAGTGCAGCAAGTGTGAAAAGAAATACTTACTCTCACTCTTTTTTTTTCTAAGTATATGATTCATGAATTTGTTTGTTGTCGCAGGAAGGATGGTTTTATCAGCTGAAACATATTTCTTTCTTGTTTGCTTTGATATTATCAAACTTGTGTAGAGGGATCACGTTTCAATATGACATCCATGGGCTGATGTTAGATAAGGGCAAAGTATTTGTACCTTCGCAATCGGTTTCCCCCACATGTAGAGTAACATTTCCCTTATCAGGGAATGGAAAAGTAATCGAGGCATCTGATTTCAAAACTTGCAAATGTATCTCATTTACCTTCAAGTCACTAGGTGGAGGAATGGTAGAATATGTTAACCTTAACCAAACTTGAGATCAGATTATTCCGTCCCTGTGCTTCCATCCTCTAATGCTCTTTGCCTGGAATGCTGTAAGGTGAACTAAAGCACTGTTTACTTCATGCATGGATTATTCTTTTTCATTTTTACTGTTTCTCCAAGTTAAGTGGAGGTGATAAGAAAAAAGTCTACAGCTAAAACATCTCATGCACTGAAAAAAATCTTTAAGAGCTTTATCCACTTAAACAAAATAGAGTTAAGTCCCAAATATTCTCTTTTTTGTGTTATCAGAAAGAAAAGAAATCATAAATCTTCAGTCTAGAAAAAAAAATGAACTTTGGGAAGACAGCAACTGTCTACTGCAGTTACATTCATATTTGTCTGCTGTTGTCAACAGAGTTGCCTTGCCAGAGAGGTCAGCAAAATACAGAGGAGCACTTATCCCTTCTCCTTCTGTTTTTTCTCCATTTCTGAAGCTGAGAGATGATGTTCTCTTTCCATCTGAGCTCAGCCATGGAAAAGAAAACTCTAACCACTGATGTTTGGCGAGGATGACAGTTGTAGCAGAGTTGCCAATGTAAGAATTTGCCGAAGCTCAGCACAGATTTAGCTGTCACTGCAAACAATGCTAAATCTTTATTAAGGAAGGGCTATGGAAAGCTTTTCATAATTACTGTGTTCACATATATTATTTAGAAGCTGTGGCTTAAAACTGCCAGATTCTTGCTCATTAGATTATCACTGGTGATAGGGCGTAAGGGTCTGTGTAGTGGGCAGGCTTCAACATACAGTCCTTAATGCAATAAGTGTCTTTGCCCTGAAGTGACATATAGTATGAAATGCCTTAAATTAGGAATGAAAGAGATTTCAAACCCTTTTAAACGGTGAAAGAGGTATAATGAGAACATAACGTGAGTCAGAGTTGGTCCAACAGCAGACAGAGATCGCCAAAACACTGTTTGTGGTGATATCAGATACCAGGAGAGAGCTCTCAACAGCCACAAACAATTTTTTTTTTTAATTCGGAAATGGATGAAGCTTATATAAGACCACATTTCCACACATTATACTGCAAATTGTTTTAAAGAAGTAAACAGCCCTTAACTACAGTGTGCATGAGAACACCTTTTTAGCAAGGTTATGAATTTTCAGTAATTGCTGTGGTAATCCATGTTTAGCATCTGCAGGATTACTTTTAATCAGCTTTCAAAATATGATTTGACACTGTTCTTTTTATTCTTCAGCATTTAACCAGTTAGGCTGGGGGAAAAAAAAAACCCACGTCATTTTTGGTGACTTAATTTAAAGCCAATAACAATAAAACAGAGAGGGTAAGAGGGAGGAGGGAGATTTTGTTACTAGCAAAAGATGAGGCAAATGGCCACGTGCTGCTTCAGAAAAAGCACTCATTGGATCAATAATTATGGTAATAAAATGAGACTTTGTTCTGCTGTAGCACTTTTCCTCTGTTGTGCATTATGAGGCAAGAGTAGCATTCATTCTGCATATTTCTACATATTTTCTTTCCTGTGGTTCTTAAATGCATCATCTCCCTGTGTGTGTTGGATATATTCTTTCGTTGCTGCCTTCTTCTCAATATTAAGTTTGCTGCAGCCTTCCTCTTAAATGCCTTCTTGCTTTTAATCATATGCTAGGACCAAGTCAGTACATTCCTTTTGCTCATGGAGTGGCTCATGCTTTTATTAGGTGCTTTCTTCAAGGGATATACTTGGGGTTTTTTTGCCTAGACAGTGGATATACAGAGGCTGATTTGCATTCAGATGGTTTCCAGCCAAGTGGTTCTTACCTTGTACCTTTTCACTGTGTGTTTCAGTGTTTTTCCTGAGAGGTGGAAAGATGTTAACGTGTTTCTGCTCAGGCTTGGTCCTAGCTGCTCCAGATCCCTACCAGAGAAAATATATATGAATAATTACTGTTGATCATTAGCTCGGCGTTTGTTTCAGTGTTTGGTTTCTGTTGTCTCCATGTCCTCATATGTGACTTCATTTCACCTGGATGTTATTTATGAGAAGGAATCAAGCTGAGCATTTGCTGCCGGGACTGTCCTCAGGGAATCTGAATCTGAGGTTTGCAGACACAAGAAGTTGGTTGGGTCATCTCTGGTGACTTGCTGCAAAGCACAAACAAAACCCATCACCCAAATGCTCTAGCCTGGGAAAGAGTGACTCTTGGTGACTGTTTAAAAGAACCCTCTTGTCATGGTATGGAATGGGAGGAGGTAGCCTGGCAAGGTGTAAAAGTGCCAGAATTTGCCCTTCTTCTAGTAAATCACAGAATCGTAGAATCACAGGATGGTTTGGGTTGGAAGGGACCTTAAAGACCATCAAGTTCCAACCCCCTGCCATGGGCAGGGACACCTCCCACTAGCCCAGGTTGCTCAAAGCCTCATCCAGCCTGGCCTTGAACCCCTCCAGGGATGGGGCACCCACAACTTCTCTGGGCAATCTGGGCCACTGCCTCACCACCCGCACAGGAAAGAATTTCTTTCTATATCTAGTCTAAATCTGCCCTCTCCCAGTTTAAAACTCCGCTGTTAGACAGTTGTCTCTTATTGCAGGTCCGTCTCTCCAGCCTCTATCTTTTGCCAAGACTGGCTGGACTTGCTCAAAGCTGATAATACGGGAAACAAAGTAATCTGTGCCAGGCAGGTCTAGAGGATTGAATTCAGATTTTCCCTTTGTTTACCAGGAAAATAAAGTGAGTTGGTCACAAAACATTCACAGTGGTGAAGTGAGTCCTCAAGCCTTGCTACATACAAGGTCAACAAATCCCGATAAAAATCAGGGGGAGATTGAAGCCTCTTTTTCAAATCACAATGTTTGATAAAATAGAAGTAGTGGTTTAGTCTATTTACAAATCTCTCCAAGATAAATTTTCCTAAGCGCGAATTCAAGTGGCCCCCTCCAAGGCTCTCCTGTGTGTTTAGCAAAAAGGTAATTGAACTTAATGATGAGAAGAAAAGCACTGATGGTGATATCCTCAAAAAATTAAGTCTTTTTTTTTTCTCTTCATCAGTGAATCCATAACAGAACAAGCATTCACACTACTCTACAGCCAGCCTGTCTCGACCTTTACTTCAAGGTCTAAGAAAAGAGTTCAAAGAATTAGTGCCTGTTTCATGCTTCTTGTAACAGGATCATCTCCGCTAGCAACAGGAATGGCAATATTCTCATTTTCCAGAGGCTGCTTTGTAGCCCTTGGAAGGGAACTTTATGATAACTGCAGCAGCCTAGGAGGGGGAATATGAAGTTGATTTTTAGCTTAAGGCGTCAAGAGTCCAGCGAGCTATCAGCATGCAGAGCTCTGTGAACTGAAAATTTGTAAGTTTGATGCAGGCTCTGATTTTAGTTCACGGCCTCTGATTTTTATTAATGTTGTCAGTGTGTCATTGGAGAGGTACAAATGATTTGAAACATGTATATTCAAGGAGTTCTTGAATGTGACCTTACCTAGATTTTTTATAATGCTGAGGAAATGTTCTCCAAATTTGAATGTCTCCTTTAATCCACATTGTTTCCGAGGCTTCTTTTCTCCCCCAGCCAATAAATGTAGAATATAGAGAGGTTTTTTCTGCTCTACTTCTGAATGTTGGTCAATTGACTGAACCAAAGATAAGAAGCATAGGACTCAAGTGCCTCTCAGATGCTCCTGTGATAAGTGCTAGTATCAGGTCCTAAGTAGGTAGAGAGACCTGTTCTTGCTCCAGGTGAAATTAGTGATACAAGAACCTTTAATTTCACTTGCAGACAGATGATGCTATAAATAGACAGTAAAAACTTCTAACATGACAAAATGCATTGAGAAAAAACCCAAGTTGTTCAGTAGCCAGGCCAAGATGACAATTAAATGGGAACTGAAACCAAGATGCAGGACCATGCCAAGGCACACATGAAAGGGCCTTTATGCCAGGAGACCATGCTGGAAAGCACATTTCGGGGGACACCCTGCATCATCTGGGGACCAGGCATACCCCGTGCTCTTCCACCGGCCTCAGCATTGTCGTGTTGGGATGGAGTTTAGCCTAGCTGACAAGTCTGTCTTCATTAGGTTTGCACATCCCTCGCCATGCCCTGTTTCCAAGACCTTGAGGTTTTGGTGGGGGTATGGAGGTCTGCTGAAGCACAGATGTGTGCAGGGTGGGAGCTGAAAGCTGGTGAATTTTTTTTCAGAGCCTGGTGGAAAGGTCTCGGCACAACTGCAAGGCAAAGGAAGGTTTCTGAGAGCACTTGCAAGGTGTAGAGCAGGAGCTCTTGTAGCTGGAGAGACCCAGAGGTGAGGTTAAACAATAAGAATATGCCAGCAGAGAGGTGAGTCAGAGAGGACATATAGAAGATCTGTTGGAGCAAGTCCAGGGTAGGCCACAAAGATGATCAGAGGGCTGGAGCACCTCCTATACAAGGACAGGCTGAGAGAGTTGGGGTTGTTCAGCCTGGAGAAGAGAATGCTCCAGGGAGACCTTCCAGCACCTTGCAGTGCTGAAAGGGGGCTACAGGAGAGATGGGGAGGGACTCTTGATCGGGGGTGGAGGGATAGAATGTGGGGGAATGGTTTTAATCAGAAAGGCTTAGATTTAGTTTGGATATTAGGTGGAAGTTTTTTCTTGTGAGGGTGGTGAGGCAGTGGCCCAGGTTGCCCAGAGATGTGATGAAGACAGACAAAGCCTGAAAGCCGAGTGCCTGCAGCGTGGTGTAGCTCTGCTGTATTAGAATGGTTCCCCTGGGGAAAATATTATTGAAATGTGAGATGATGGTCCAGGGAAAAGTACAGCAGACCATCCTCAGCTACGAACATGATGCTGGTGTCATCCACCATGGCAGTACCACCATGGTTGTGTCTGGGGTGACATGCAACAGCTACATGAGGTGCAAAAGGGTGAGGAGGTGGAGAACGGAGCTGGTTGCATGGAGAGAAGGAGCTATATTTTGCTAGGTTTGGTGAGTTAAAACCCTTACAGAGGAAAATGTCTCTTTTATAGTTCAAAATGTAGCTTCACATAAGTGAGAATGAAGCCCAAGTGGACTCAGTCTGTGCTGCTGGGTTGGAGCCTTAAATGCAGGCTGGTCACAGAAATATCTGTTGTTCAGATTTCAGTGCTTGGTTTTTTTTTTTTTCGAGGAAAACTGTCTTGTTCATGCACAAGCCTGCATCTTCGTTCAGTAATACTGCAGGGATGTGCTGAGTTATCTGCATTGATCTGGTAAATGAAAGGCCCCTCGCTGGCAGCGGAGCACAAACTCTCCAAGCCCTGAAGCAAGTTGGAACAAGGCCACTCAGACAAGCGCAGGCAGTGTCCTGTTATACGTGCATGTATGTTTATAACATAGAAGTGTATGTATATGCAAGTATTTGGTCAGAAAACAGTCTCCCTGACTTCAAGATATTTTGGGTTGATTTGTTTGTTTAATTTCCAATTATTTCAAAAAAGAAACTTGACATGGAGGTACGATAGACTAAATATATTCATGCTTATGTAAGTATAAAAATGTAACCTTTGGAAACCCTGAGAAGTGAGTGACATCCTTAAACACAGACTAGTGGCCAAAAATAATGTTTGTATACGGGGCTGAGAAGTGTGCAGAATATAGTTTTTCATCAAATCATGGAAATTAGAGATAGACAAGATCTATTAGTTCATCCTGGCCATTGCCTTGGGACCAAGGTACAGCAGAGCAGGAAAAATAAACAAACAAACAAAAAAACATAAAATATTTAAAATGTCTATTTTTTGCACACATCGCAGTGCAAACAGAAGTCCTGCGACAGCCACTGCACAGTATGTTGTTTGAGACCCGTCAAAAGTGATGTATGGAGAGAAGAAGAAGAAAAAAATAATAATTTGGAGCTTTCTTTAAATGCTTTGGGCTTTTCCTTTCTCACATAACCAGTTTTCCATAAACCTTAATGTTGAGATTTTTTATCTTGTTTCCAGTGTTGAGTGATTAAAAATAAAAGAGGGAGATAATTACCATGGCACTGACACAGCATTTTATGTATTCAAAGAATTAAGTAATTCTTGTACAAACCTTGTGAAATGGGTATGTAATTCTGTTGTATTGACAAGTGCTTTATCAGTGCCAATGGATTTATCAGAGATTATTTATTGCCTTGTTTCATCCGGGAGGAAGATGAAGCAGAGGTGAAGTGACTACAAAGGCCAGCCAGTGAGTCAATGGCCAAGCCAGGATAAAATTCAGCAATTTTTTCTGAGTTTTCCAGTGTTTTAGGGTTGGACACTTTCCTACGTAGTTCTGAAGGGAGTACCTGAAGACACTAGCTCTTTGTAACCACCGAAGCAGAGCAATTCTATAAGCTGGGCACACCTGTAACCAACCGCTAAAATCTTTACAGTCTTTCCTAATTAAGATTGGCGCAGTGCTTGCTGCTAGTAATATATCCCCGTAATGGATGTAGCATTAAAACATTTTGAAGTGGCAGCTGAAAAGGTTTTAACAGTGTCCACTTTGGATTAAGGGTCTACATTTTCTTGAAGGTCTTTTATTTCTTGGCTGGTTTGGGTTGTTTCTTTGTAAAAAATTGTTGGCAACACAACTATTGACTTTCAGAGAGAAGGATGAGGATTTTTTGTGGGAATCGTAATGATTTTAGCCCATTTGCCTTCATTTAATTTGGAAATGGAAACCATATCTTTAATGCTAATTAGGCAGCACATTACTTAGTCTTCCTGTCCTTGTGTAAATAACAATTAGCAATAATTTAGCAGTTGTACACTCTGGCATCTTCTAAGCCATACCATTGTATACTATTCCAAATTCCTTTGCATTAATTAGGATCATAAGCCAATCAGCACTAATTAAAACAAAAATAAGTATAATAACAAACGAAACAAAGCCAGTGATTTGTATCTGTTCAGTAGTTCTTTTTCCCTCTGCAGTTTATCAAATAGTTGTAATGCGTAGGAACTTCTTCTAATTGAAACTAATTATGAGGTTTCCCCTGCTACTTTGAGCCTCATGTTCAAATCCCACGAAGCTCATTAAATAAGTAACAAAGCTGGAATCTTTAGCACATATTGTAACTTGGTTCATGTTAATTAGCACCAACGTTTTGGAGGCAGTAAGAGGCTGTTCAGCAGTAAACGCTACCTAAAGGGACATTAGATCGGGATTTTTGCAGATCTAAGAGGCTACACAGAGACTTGAGCCAGGTATTATTAGATGCAGCTGAAATGTCCCATATCCACCTCAAGACTGCATGCTAAATACGGTACTTTTGCAATTCAGCCCATCTTGGCCCTGTCTTAATGTCTGTTGTTATGTGGAGCAAGCATCTAGGGAAATGCAGGTGCTTAGATATACAGTCCTTACACGTGAAGGTCATTCCTGTCTGTAGGTGACTGTGTCATTAAATGGCATGCATTTGCTGCTGTTTTGGGTATCATTAGCACCATTTCAGAAGTGGGCAGCAATCTAGAAGCCAGCATCTTTGCAGATCTCAGGCCTGTTTAACAGGCTGAAATTGCTACATGATGGTTAATGATGCCAAAAATACAGGTGATGGCATGTGCCGTCTCCATTTGGTTGTACGTAGCAGTTTAAAGGTAAGCAGTCGGTAAGTATTGAACACAGTTCAAGGTGGGTGAAAGAAATCCACAGACCTGTAGTTTTGTGTCTTCTCACTACAAATCCACCTCATCGTAAGCAGTTTTCAGTACGATCGTATGAGACAGAGCCGCACACTCTGTTCTTACAACAGGCTGCTGCCTTGCTGCTGTGCTGCCACTCTCAGTCTTCATGGACAACGACACGCATGACCTGATCTTATTGGAAAATCTCACATGCCCTGAAACCAGACTGCATCGGAACAAATCACAGCCTAGTTTGTGCTTACACGCTGTCCCTTTCCAGCTGACATTGCTTTGAGATCACCAATTAATTGACTAATTAATGAAAATACCCTAAAAGCAGTGCACTATGTCAGTTTGGGTATTTTGGAGTTGTTGGATCTTCTTAGACTTCCCAGTTGTGTGTGTGCAGGTTGTCAGAGAGCTCTCACCTCACCACCAGACCCCAACTGCTCTTCTTGGGACTGTGAGTCTGGCCCAAAAGCCATGCCCAGGCGTAGGATCACCCTCCTGAGATATTATTCGTGCTTTGTTCCTGCCTGTGAAGACATTGTCTAGGCAGCTTGTAGACAGATGGCTGAGGTTCAGGGTCCAAGGGTAAGTGGAAATGAAAAATTGATCCCATTTTAGGTAAAACAAGATACGTCCTCATGTAAATCAGGAGGAAAGAAGTGCCAGTGCCCTTTATCCCGTCTACATTTCCAGACAAATTATTTTCATTGACTGACTATTATTGTCATTTGAAGTACTGTTTAGATGAGTATTCAGAAAAAGACAACAGAGGATTGTTGCAGTCTTCCCAGATGAAAAAAAAGAAGCCCCGTGTAAATTATGAAACTGTGAAAAAGTGTGCGATCCAAAATTATTGAAAATATGTAAAATGCCTCGTGTTGGCATCTGATGGTCACCAAATGGAGATACCTCCAGGGACACAGTAAACATATTCATCAAGGCAATCCACAAATGGGGGTTTTTTTCCCTTGCTATGGATGAGATGACCAACACATGACGTACACAGCCTGCAGGTTTTTAGTGTGGGTACATCAGAGAGTATAGGGGTCTGCTCTATTAGAAAAGTTGTTTTCCACCTGTGATGAAAGATGTAATCATTCACCTGGACAACTTAGTCTACAAATGGTTGTATGTAGAGCACTGATGTACTAAGTTCCATAGAGGAAAATGGATACAACAGGTTCCCTTTCTCCCCCTTGTGCAAACTGGAAGTTTCAGTATACATCAAAATTAGCATAAAGTTCTCTATTTTTTGTGGCATGCCTCTAAAAAAAAAAAGAAGACAGTCAATGGTTTTCGTAGGAATATATCAAAACAGTTTAATAACTGGAGCAGCTGATCCTGCAGCTCCTAGGGCTTGCTGCTGGTCAGAAGTACCATTCTTCACATTAGGTTTCTTTGTCTGAAAATAATATGCCTTCCAGTTGAAAATGTAAAAGAAAAAATAAAAATTGAAGCTTAATTTGATGTTTAGAAAATATGTATGTCTAAAAAGAAGTAAAAGAAACTAAGTTTAGTGAAAAATAAAATACCTGTTGCATCATCTCGGCATGTAAATAGCTTGTTTCCGAGCAACCCAAAAATGCATAAGTGGGACTGTCCACTTTCTGCCTGTTCAAGGTAGAAGAGTGGGGCCCCAGTGAGAGTCAACTGGGAAGACCTGCCCTCAAATCCTCTGCAAACAGAGCAGAAGGTCACCACTGGTTTTGTCACTCAAAAGCACTTTTTGGCCATGTCCAGATGGGAGGCTGAAGACCAAATGAGTCAGGGAACCAAAGTATTTTTTAATCCTCAGAGATAACTTCACCCATGGTGCACATAAAGGAAAGGGAAGGAAAAATAAGGGGAATTTGAACTACGGAGTCCTTCTGTTGTGGAAAACAGAGCAAAACAGGAGTCACCAGGGTGTTTTTTTCTTCTAATGGGATTTTTTATTTTCCAAATACCTTTCAATCATTTCTGATTATGATCTGTAAAGAAGTGGTTATAACAACTACAGATGGGGAATGTTGGAACTTTCCTCTCTTTCGGAGGGCCTTTGAGGTTTGATTCCCTAGAATCTATAAAATGTTTTGAAATCTTTGTCTGAAAAACACAAAATAAAAAAAAAGTGAATTGCCACCCCTTTCTTCTGTAATTGACCCAGGAAGAGAGGTTTGTTGTTGAAATAGTTGGGGGAAAACCTGGCACATCTCTAAGGCAGTTCTGCTTTTTGCCTTGATCTGAGCTGGAAAAGGTTAAAATTACAGAGAGTCTTACCTCCAGAAATGGAGAGGGGAAAAAGAGAGGAGGAGAAAGAGAAGGAAAGAAACAAATGCAAAGAAAAAGCCTTTTTTTTTTTTTTGTGGAAAGGATTGGCTTCTGATTTCAATTATTTCTGAGTTGTAAACATTTTCAGGGACAAGGAATTCCTTTGCATACACATATTGCTATTTGCAAAAACCAGGGCCAGTCCAGTGGAATTTTGTTTTTGTCTCAGCAGAGTCATTTTATTCATCTGGGAGATTTTATTTAATACTCTGGTATTAATGACAGCAAGAAATTAAACAGTTGTTTCACTCATTTTTCTTCTTTTCAGTGTGTGTGTCTTTCCTCCCACCGCCCCCCCACCCCCGTATCTTTATAATTATATTTAAGACCGTAAATGTTTCCAAAGGTAGTGCCAGATTTAAAATACTGGTTGTTATTACAATGTGTGGGTGGCTTTACCCTCTCTATTCGCAGCCTCCAGCTTTTTATCTACCCTGCTTCAATCCTCCTACTAGAAGAGAGGAATCCAAGAAAATGAACTCATTTAAGGGAAAAGCAGCTTGACTCCTTTTGTGATGATTAGGATTATTTTAGTCTGGAGTGACTACCCTTTAGCAGGTAAAACCAAAAATGAAAAAAAAAAAAAAATAAAGCTTTGAAAGCTTACATTTTGATGCAATCAGTCAATCAAGCTGGCAGCCCTGTCTCCCAGGTTCATTTTCATCTCATCCCTGTGGTTGCAAGGAAGTTACTCCCCTTTCATGCTGCCACGGTGGAGATGAGAATCAGACCCTCATTCTCTGCCAAGCGTGTTTAAAGCAGAAAGACATTTTTGTAGGCTGCTGCGGCATATCCCAAGCCCTGCTGTCTTTTTTTTCTGCATATAGGGAGTGTGAAACAAATACCACACGTTGTAACAGGCACGGGGAAGAGGGAGGGGATAATACAGACAGCATCGTCCTCCCCTTTGTGCTGTAAATTTGCAGCTGGCACAGATGCGAAGAAGAAGGTGATATGTGCACCATTTCATAGTTGCAGGTGAAAAGATGTAGGATTCTGGCTAATTCGTTTCCATTGCATGTTTCTCCTGATGGCATCCATGAGCGATGGACAGTTGCAGCATCTAAAATGCAGCATTTGTAGGCAAGTGAACTCGAACCCAGAACTGAGTCATGTTGACAGGATGCTCTGAGAGTGGCTCACTGCAGCACGATAGCTTTTAGAGATGAGCTGGTCCCCCTGCACCTGCCTCTGAGTGCTGGCAGAGCACGGACAAAACTCGTTGTGTGCTCTGAGCACTGTCCTGGGAGGTGGCAGGGGGTCTCTGTGAGGCTGAGGATGGGCTAAACTCACACTTCCCTATTTTTCTGGGTACATGTGATGCCATCAGTGTGCTTCCCCTTCATTTGTGGGGGAATGGGCACTGCCAATGGTGTGTGCCAATGAGACTTTGAAATTGGTCGCCCAGAGAAGCTGTGGATGCCCCATCCCTGGAGGGGTTCAAGGCCAGGCTGGATGAGGCGTTGAGCAACCTGGGCTAGTGGGAGGTGTCCCTGTCCATGGCCTGGGGTTGGAACTCAATGATCTTTAAGGTCCTTTCCAACCCAAACCGTTCTGTGATTCTATGATTCTATAAAATGGGCGAAGGTGTCAGAGGATGGATTAGAGTCCAGATGGACTTTTTTGTTCCCTGTTTTCTCCTGACTAACTGGGACAGGGGGTCATGCTTCAGAGATGCTATTCCCTGCACCCGGCTAGGTAACACAGAGGGACCAGCTGGTCTGGGAGCACCAGCTCCCACTTAGCATCTCTTGAGTGATCAGCATCGCTGTTTCAACATGCTTTTCCTGACACTTCCTCAGGATTTCTTCTGGGGCAAGGTCTTCCAGAAGGAGCCCAACACTACTAAAGCATGGTCCTTGGAACACCTCAGTGCAGGAGAAAAACCGAGTCACAGAGCGATCTACTCCCGGAGCAGGGAAACTCCAGAACAGCAGCAAACCCCCTGGAACAACCAGAGACTTCCCATTCTTTTCTTTCCTTGTAATCATTGCGGTTTCCCCTATATTTGAATGAAGAGGGCCATAAAAGTTGAGCATTTTCTGTCTACCTGCTCTCCCGATTAGCTGTGCTCATATATGACGACTGTAGGCTCATTATCAGTGTGATCTGAACTTTGAGTTTACTGCTCTGCAGGAACACAGTAGCTACGCAGTAATGTGGTTATTTCAGCAGGCACCCTTTTTTCTAGAAGATAAGAAGACAGTTGTATCTGTTTAGTGCTGCCATAAAGTTGTGTTAGTCTCGCAATAAAAAGGAGTCTCTGCTCACTGTTAAGCGCAGAGAGAGCCGCTTACCTTTGAAACCAGCATTTGGAGGAACCCAACTTCTGTTTAATGAACTGGTTTCTTGCACTTCTTGATGTATCTGTTGCTCCTTTAATCAGCAAAACTTTACTGAAATCAGAAGGTTTCCTGATATGTTAAAAATTCTGACAAGTCAACTCTAAGGTTGTAATCTCAGGTCATTTTTGTTCTCCCTCCCTTCCTCTGTAGGGCAACAAAATGTTTGTGTTGCTTCAGTCCTTATTGCTTCAAAGCTCTTTGAAACATGGCAGTGTGGTTTGAACTCACAGCTATGCAGTCAAAGTCTGTCTCTGGCATTTTAACTTCAGCTGTTTATCTTCCAACTAATTAGCCATAACGTGCAGGACTGGGGATAATATGTTAGATATGTTATGATGCTTTCCCCGAGCTGTAGTAGGTGGCAATTCTCCATCAGTGACTTCTTGAAAGTGCAAGAGATGTTTTTTTCCAAATTTTTCTGGGTAAGCAATTGTTTAAGCCTAAAGACACTTGATTTTTGCTACTATGGGTTATGGTCGGCTTTGATTACATTTTCTGTCTCAAAAGCTATTAGTGTATTCTAAACACATGGAAGTGAATTCTCAAGTGAGAGCAAAAGTGTTTGGGAAAGTCTGTGTGCCACCCAGACCAGAGGATGTAGGCTGGAAAGAAATCATGTGAAAGAAAAGGAGGGGAGGGGGGGGCAAAGTCCATATTGTATCATTTAAATCCTTTATACACAAAATAGTCTGGAATCCTGCTGAGATCCCTGACTTCAGTTTGGGCTCTGAACCCCCTACTAGTCCATTAGAAAGAGAGGGGATATTTGCAAAGACTGGGCAAAAGCATGCAGCTGTGCTTAACATTGAGAGAGTCTCATAACTCAGGTTTTGGTTTTAGCAGCATCTGTAAAATTAATGGCGTAGAGTTTGGTTCATCTACAAAAACGGGGAGTCTGCTGAACACGTGGGGTCTTCACATAATATTAACACTTGTTTGTGGAGAGATCACACAGAGACCTGCGTATGGGTTGGTTTTAAGCTGTTCCCGGGGTGCTGAGGGCATTTCTGATGAGCTAGGGTTGGTGTTAACACCAGTGTGGTTCAGGATATGGAGATGCTGTGAACTTTTTAGAGTGCTGCAGCCTATTTGTTGGACTGGTTTCAAGTCTATGGGCGATCTGGAGGGACCTGGCCATCTGCAGAAGCCTCAGGCTTTTCTGGTGCTGGCCTCCTTCTTTGTAGGTCTCCAGCCAGTAGAAATCCTACGGCTGAGAAAAAAAGGTTTCAGCATTTTATCGATTTCAGAGAATAAAGTTGCCAACTACCTAAGCACCCATCATTTCCCCTGCAGTGGTGGTGGGAAATGAGGAACCTGGTGACTTCCCCAGGATTAACTTTGGTAGAAGAGATGAACTCAGAGGGAGCTTTTCACTTCTAGTTTGGGATTAGAGGATATTCTTTGTTGCTCTGTTGCCCTGCCCCTGAGAGCCTGACTGTTCTCAGTCCATTTTTAATGTGTCTGAATTGCAGTAATATCACAGCCACAGGCTGGGTTGTGTTATTGTCAGCTCAGTGGAATTGTATCTGCATTTACTAGAAAGCAGGAGGAAACTGCAGCATCCTGCAACTCCAGGAGCTAAAATCCTCCTTGTTTGGAGGGAGACGCCATTCGCCCTCTCTCTGTCGCCTCCCTTTGCAGGGCAGTGAATGCTTTTTCTCACTCCACCTTCAGTGAATCCCTAATGGATAAATAGAAGACACAGAAGGACATCGGTAGCTCCTTAAAACCTATTTTTCCCCTGTTGCACAAGGGTCAAGGACAATGTTTCCCCCCTTCTTGTCCTGTGTAGTTCACGCAGATTTACTTCATCTTTCTTAAAACCACACAAACTTCCGAAGACTTGCACAAAAGAAAAAATATGAAAAAAGACTGACAAGAAAACCTCACCAAAGTTGTCTTTATGCTTTTTTTTCCCCCTCTCTAATTAATTTCCCAGAGAAGACCCCCTCACTTTGTCAGAGGGAAGGTGCAGTGTCCATCCTTACACAACTTAGGGCTTCTACTGAGCAGGTGCCATCAGCATGATGCCAGCATGGCCACCTCCAACATGCGCACACTGCCTTTGGCAAGTGTTTTTTTGACCAGGTCAGCTGGCAGATCCATTTGCCACGCTGTGCTGGATAAATTACGGGCTCTGGCCCTCAGTCCCGTGAAATATGTCAGGATACTGTGCACGTGTTGTCTCTCTAATCCCCCTTCCATCTCATCCTACAAGTAGCCCTGATGTCTTTATTTAAAACCCTAGTGGTGTAATATTTATATCCCAATCCTTTCATCTATTCCTGTCTCTATCAGAGGAAGATAACATTTGTTTGGGGGCAGGAGCTTTTCTTAATTTTTAATTGTTACTATGTTCCCAGAATAAATTAGCCACTTAGTAGGCAAGGGGCAAATTTCTGGAGAGAAGGTAGCACATGGAATCAAGGTCAGATAAAAAAACAGCTGAGCTACTGCCAGTTCCTTCATCAAGGCCAGTGCAGGGAAATTGGGGCCAGTTTTCTTGAAGCCAGAAGGGCTTTCATCGATGAAGAAAGCCACGGAGAGTGGAAAGAGGTCAGTGAGTAATGCGTGTTGGAGCCAGGACAAGGGAATAACAGCACCAAGTGCCTGCAGAGGAAGACAAACAGCAGCGGTAACGTGGGCTACACGGCAATATTGCTAAAATGTTTTCAACACAAACCTTCCTAAAAGGCTGTCACTCCAAATGGTGCAATGCCAGAGCCAACCCATTCCTCCCACTACCTCCAGCATCTTCCCAGTTGCAGGAACACGTCTGCTGTCGTTGCAGCAAGCGCTGCAAAACTTGAAGAGGGATTTTTGTGCCATTATGATTAATGCTATTATTCTCATCCAGAGCCAATAGTTAGATAATCTAGGTCATCACGTGTGTACAGCCTGGAAGAGCGCTCATCATAGCTGTGGAGAGCTCTTTCCACAGCTAAGTCTTTACTGTGTGATGTTAAAGAGCATAAAAGATGCTATGTAACGTATTTATTTATAGCAAAGTGTCATGTTCAGTTCTACTTATGGGACTTGTTATTCTGCCTCTGTAAGCAGTGACAAGCCCATGACAGAAGAACTAAGGAGATGGCCCCTCAGAAACATTTTGGACAAGTATTTCAGCATAAATTCTGCCCTAACACCCAACTCATAATTTTTGTATTACATATACATGTGCGTATGTATGTCCGTCTATATGTATACATATATAAAAACCTGTCAAAAGCACTGAGTGCCTTGCCCACCCAGTTGAAGGTCCTTTAAAAGCCCTTTTGTGCAGATGCTTGGCAGCTTGAGAAGAATCTCTTCTTTCAAAGTAAGCACTCGCAGCACTGTCCTTCCCACATCAGAAGACAGTTTTAAGCCTTGCCCTTCAGTAACCAAGAACTAAATTAATCTAACATCAGGAGAGGCTCATACAAGGAAAACCTATCAGACTTTGAAATAGTGTTCCCCAGGGAAGTTGGGGAAGCCCGATCGTTTAAGACTGAGTGGATTGACCTATTCTGGGATGTCTGGAAGGATGGGCTTAGCTGAGCTAATATGGCTTTTCCATTTCTAATATATCTGACCTAAACTTGGACTGTCGAGACCCACCAACGCAAGCAGATACGCTTTCAAGGAACACACCAGAAAATGAGGAACAACATTTTTAGTAGGCAGACAAGTCATAACCACAGGATCCCTGGACATTCGGTTGTGGCTTTTTGTCTTCTTCCCTCTCCAAATGTTGTGCTAAGACACTTTGCTCTCCAAAAGTAGCAAGGGCTTAGGCCTCCTGTTTCTGAACTGATGTCATCTTGTTTGGGAACTTGGGAAACCGTTAAAAAAAAAAAAAAAAGAAGAGACTGTGGAAGGAACATTGAAGAAAAAAAGTTCTGGAAGATCAATGTACGCCTTGTTATGGTACAGGTTTTAACTAAATGACAAATATCACTCCAAGCAGGAAAAATAAACTTTGAGTTGGAAACACGGATATTAGTGTTTAGACATAACTTGTTTTTTCCTTTCATTTGCTATGGTCCATGAAGTCTAAGTAAATAAAGTATTACCTGATTTTCATGGTGATTGTTGAGGATAAGAATGGTTTTAAGCCTCTATGTGTGTACAGATATATGTATTTATTTTCTCTTGCATTTCGGTTTCTATAACCCAAATTGTATGGGGAATCTTTGTTGCAATAGTTTCATCATTCTTCCCCTCCGAAAGCTGATCTTTCAGAATAAACAAACTATACAAATTGTGTCAGGTTAGCTTCAGGGATGAGATGGGATCCTTCCAGGAAAAAAAATGCTGTAGGATTACTGCAGCAACCAATTACACTGACATTCCCCCATCAAAAGCAGTATCTTGAGCAGTGATCCAGCATCAGAGATTTGGCAGAGTATCACTTCAACACAAGTCAGTCAATGATCGCAGGAATGATACAGAGTTAGAAAGCTGTTCTTAGGGGAAAGAAACTTTCCTGAAGACGGGAAGCAGGTTTTCCCTTAGCAATGTGTAATGCTGGTCACAGCCTCCGTTCTCTCCCTCATTTGCTCTAGGGCAAAAGAGCAAGGGGATGTGAAATGTGGGAAATGAACTGAAAGCCTCAGTAATTGCTCCCCTTGGAGATGAAGACAGACCAGGTCACTCCTGGAGTGTGATTTTACTGTAAGAAACAAAATCCAGGCTGGAGGATAAGGATAGCCTATGGGAAGTCTTTGGGGTTGAGTAATAAGGTGTTCACCTGAGAGTTTTTTAACTACATTTTAGTTCAAGGGGGTGATGCCTGTCACACTGGAGAAGACTAGCCCATGCATCACTCAGAATCTGTGAAAGCCCGTTTTTTGAGCTGCCGAACTCCAAAATCAGTCCGTCTGTACCTCCTCGTACATCTCGTCTACATCCTGCTGCTCCCCCCATATAGGAAGCTATAGGGACTGTCAGAGCCCCATAAGCACAAACCTTCAGGGTGACTGCAGGGAGAGCTGATTTCTTCCCCAGCCTCCCAGTAAATCATTTTACTGAGGCCTCCTCCTTCTCTTGTTTTATCATCTGAAGACATTGATCCCAGTGTCCTAACAGTGCCATAACACCCCAAATGCTTCCAACATTCTCAGACACCAGCAATTTGGAGAATGACTCATTTTTTTTCAGTGTTTACAAATACAAAAAAGCCATTTTCCATTGCATTCAACTTGTTAGTTAATATATTTCCAGGGCGCGGTAATTGTTTTTTCTCATCCCCATCAGAAGTAACTCTTTACGGTCTTTTTAAAGACATCTGACATGAACTCATCATTCATTTTGAGAAGTTTTCACTTAATAAAATTACAAGATGTTAAGGCTGTAGTAGCTGGCAATATTCATTCGTGTGGCTTCTCTCTTTCCATGGTCTTGGCCATAATAGGATGCTCAGATTACCACCCCGACTTCCCTTGCAATCTTTGTCCAGTTGTTTTTAATACGGTAACGTTCCGTCAAACAAACAAATAAATTCTCTTGTGGCTCTTTCTTCATATGCAACCGCAGCTCCTCTGCTTTAGACTGTTGTTATTTGTTGTTCTTGTGAGTCTGTTGGATGACTCTTCCAGGGGAAAGTAGGGGCTGCCATTTTCTACTAAAGACATTCATTGTCTCTATTGGGAGATCTTTAAGAGTAAGGAAGCTCAGGTCCCTAAGCAATAATTAATATTTCCTAGCCCATGAGGTCCTCTGCTTCAGCGCTCACCTATTAACTCTTCTACTCAAACCTTGGTTCTTTATTTTTTTTTCCTGTATATTTAATTTATCACATGCTTAGTAAAGTGAAGCCCCATAATTACCTGGAAAAAAGGCCACAAGAGAGTGAGCATTGTGACTTGAATCGTTAGAGATTCACTAGATCCTGTGTCTGGCCAAGTCAATGTTCTAGGTTGCTGCAACAACTCACACTAGGAGTAATTCACCCTTTTCCATCAAGGTCTCCTTCAGTAGCAGAGATGAAAGACTGCTTCCTTAACTACGTTGAAAGAGGCTAACAACAGGTGGATAGGTCAGTAGTTACGGTCCATGGAGAGGAGTCAATGGAATCTCCATCCTGAGATAACTCGTGCAAACCCTGAGTCACAAGCTCTGACCATACCCATCTAACATTCGAGCACTTTCAATTAGTTGATATTAATCTACCTAAATGTACCAGCAAAAGCACAAATTATTTCTTCTTGGACTAAATGAGTTGCTGTCTTGGCTGGGAAGGAGTGCAGAATTTATCCCTGCCTTTCCCAGCCTAGTCCGCCTTCTCTGAGTCAATTTACTACAATCGCAGCCCATCCCGAACTGCTGGCATAGTGGTGTTCCTCTGTCTTCCTCACAGTCCATAAAGTGGATGTGTTTGTAGCGTAGAAAAAGTAATGCGCTTATAGAGAATACAGAGGCTTAAACAGCTTTCCTCGATGGCCTTTGATTCACTAAAATTTGCCCGGGGAAAAATTGGCTGATCTACTCCATCCCTCCTCCTGGTGCTATATATTCCCCATATCATATTCCTCAATATTCTTTCTGGCAGACAGACAAAGAGGGCGGTAATAAAAGCTCATTTGTATGACTATGAGTTCATTGCCTCTACTCCAAAACAGTGCAAAACTAACATTCCATAGTTCTGCTTTGCAAGCCGTCGTTATTTTGATAACACTTCAAGCGAGCAGCAGAAATACCAAACAGCCCCCGGGCAGGGAGAATTAGTAAGGACACTGTCCTGCCTGCAACTGGAAGCCTCTTGAAAACAAGAGTGGGTTTGAAGCTGGAGGCTTTGGGAATCAATAAGATGATTGTTTACATGTGGGGGCCACAACGTGCCACCGCAGTTGAGGGTCAGTTGGTCTTCCAGTTACAAACGGCATTTTTTGGAGGCCTGTAACATGCCTGTTTCTATTTGCAGGCAGCAAGTAATGTGCCACACAAGTGGTCTGTGAGCTTTTGTTTTTCCTTAAAGGAAAAATATATGTGATGAGGGAGGAGGGGATTAGCAGAGAGCTGGCACTGCATTTCGAGACCCATGCTTTTATTTTTAAACTGCATTCGCTGAAGTCCTGCTTAGCCTTAATAAATAAGCTTCTCCAGCCAAATCTTTGATGTCATGCCTGGAGATTTAGCTTCACAACTCTCCCTCCATTTAGTGGAAACCTTTCAACTAAATAGACATGCATCAAGCTGATGAAGTAGATTTTTATTTTATTTTATTTTATTTTATTTTATTTTATTTTATTTTATTTTATTTTATTTTATTTTATTTTATTTTATTTTATTTTATTTTATTTTATTTTATTCATTTAAGGCCCAATCCAAAGCACACTGCAGTCAATAGACATCCAGGCAAGGCTTTAGTGGACACTGGACTGTGCCATCATGAAAAAATGTCTTTATTAAACACATTCCAGAAGTCAGATGGGTCGATACTTAGACAACGTTTCCTTACCTACCCTGAATTCCTCCTTGTCAACATAAGCAGGGACTTAAGTCCTGTGTTTTGACTCTTCAAGTCAGTCGAGCACCTGCAATAGATGCCTAATATGAGAAGGGGCAGATACATTTCATTTCCCTCCTTTGCACTATATTTTGTTTAGTGTACTTGAGGAGCAGGTCATTAAAATAGTTATTAATGGCTGTTCCTGGCACTGTGTAGAATGGACGTTGGAGATGCTGAAGGTCTGCAGTGTTGTCCTCCCCTGTGGGTCCAATCCCTCATTTATTCCCCGGTCCCTGTGCTACTGTTTTGTGTCAGCATCCCCGTGCTCTGATAGCAATGCTTCCCTAGGACTAGTTGAATGGACCTTCAATTAGTCTTTGTGCCTTCAGATTCACTAATTAGAAAAGGAAAGATTATTTGGGGAATTAAACACTGTCTTTATCTCAAATACCCATACAGATACTACTGGTATGATGCATAAAATCTGCCTTTAGATACAGTGTGTGCCTCTTCACTAAAACTCAAGAGAAATCATGATACAGAATCAATGGGATTGCTTAGTTTCACTTGCTAGAATTAAGGATCATGTTTCTCACTCTGGGTAGCCACATTCATTAATATATAAGAATGTTTTGCACTGCTTAAGCAAAAGGCACTATGAGACACATGCAAAGCTATTATTAAACTCTAAGATGCAAATTAAACATGAGCTCGAGCTGAAACACCACTGGATTCTGTTTCCCAAAACCAAACCCTGAGCAGTGAAGTTTTGCAAAGCAAACCCCAGCTCCATCTCTCCATCTGCCTGCACCTGGGGCATGGGACCCAAGGAACCCCCTGGGTGGACTTGGAGAAGCTGTGCTGAGCTGCTCTCAGCTGCAAGCCACTCTTGCATCTCTTTGAATGCAGCATGGTTTCTTTGTGGTCCCTGAAAGCTTTCCCACTGCAGCTAAATCCGTCAAACAGGCAGGGGGAGAGACCTGTGAAAGGGCAGTGCTCTGTCAGCCCTTCGGTGGCACAAGAAGGATGGATTCTGAGGATGCTGCACCATGCCTGCACCGCTGTCCTTGCTGGTCTGTCTGCCTCACCTATTTGGTCTTCATTACTTCAAAAAAATACCTCCATCAAAGCCATGCAGACCTGTTTCCTAGGTCTGTTCTCTTCCTTTGTGCTAAAGCTGCTTCCCCTGCAACTAAGAGACTTGAGTCTCTGAAAAGGGCAGTTGGTATGCAAATAAATCACATGTAGAAGGACTGAAGAAAGCTAGAGTAGTACACAAGTAATAAATAAGGTTCTTATTGTCTCCCTGTCCGATCTAAAAAGAACAAACAGCATCAGCATGCTTTCATTTAATAAGCAATTTTTCTTCTTCACGAGCAAATTTTTTTTTACCTTCATATTACTTAATATATTTGCCAGCCCTTTAGCTGACATAAGAAATGTTCTGCTCCTATTACAGATGGGGGAAACTGAGGCGGGAGAGCGTAGAGCAGCATTTGCCAAAGGGGCTGTACAATATCAGTCACCAAAACTCCATGTTTTATAGTCCCTGCTATTGACTGCTCCCAAGAATATCACCAGACACCATGGACAATTGGCATCTCTGAAAGTCAGGGTGCTTATTTTGTTGCCTAATATCAGGAATAGATGATGTATGGCTTCACTCTGATTTCTCAAGATGTTTTAGAAGCAGTGGTGTCTGTCCTGAGTCCCAGTACTGTGTCCAGCCTCTTCGAGCATCATTCAAAGCTGGAAGGAAGCAATAATTTTGTTAATTTGTGTTCATTAGTGCAACCAATAATTGAATAGGAAAATGTGGTTAAGTGAAAACAAAGACTGGAAGCTCAAAACCTGTCATCCCTCCAGCCCTTGTGCTCATGGGGTCTGCTCTTGACCCCCGCATCACCTCTGGGAGACCTACACATTGCCTGAGGAAGAAGAAGGTCCAGGGTTCGGAGGAGGACTATCCAATCATCTCCTCTTTTTGCAACATCTATCTACCCTCCTTTCTCAATATTTTCCAGAGAAAAAAAAACCTGTCCAAAAAAAAAAAACCCCCACCAATTATTAAGTTTGCTAATTTTAGGCTGATTACCGTTTGCAAAACCAGTCGTGAGAAAACTGGTTATCAACATACTGATAGTATCCCCGTGGGAGCAGCAGGTTTGGAGCCTGCTCTGCCAGCACTTGAATCTCGCAGAATTGAACCCTGCGGGGTGCTGTGTGCTCTCTAAAAAAAATGCTGAAGTAAAACAATATTAAGGGTGGTAAGGACCCGTCTGGAGGCATTCAGCACCTGGCAAGATCAAGCTGCAAGTCATGCCTCTGCTTTCTTAATAAAAAAGGCTTTTTGGAAGGAGGGGAAAAAAAAAAAAAATCCCTCCCCAAAAATATGTTATCTTTGCAAAACCAATCTGGCTTTGCAAGACAGGCTGTAATTGAATCCCAGCTGAATGCAGCTGCGATTGGGGTGAGGTGCCAGCGTCATGAACAGCATCTGGAAAGCCACAGAGAACCGCAGAGTGGAGTTGCATAAGCTAAGGAAGCTCTTTAAAATATACTCGTGTGTGAGTGTGTGTGTGTGTGTGTGTGTGCGCGCGCGCGCACAGGGGTATAAATAAAATAAAGAAAACTCAACAGACACGCTGAGGCTGGAATGTCAGCAGTGGAGAAAATGGCGGCTGAGCCCGCAGCCTCCCAAACCCTCCGACTCTCCGAGCATCCTGCATCGCCCTGCAACACTGACCCTCCTGCATCTTTGTTCTTCGTCATAGCCCGCTGCGAAGTGCAAACCCGAGACTGTTTACTTCTTCTCTCCCATCTCTCGGAGGGATATGATTCACACATTTTCAGATTTATTTGAGCAAAACGCAATAAATATGCAGCTTCAATTTGAACTGCTGGAATGCAGCCAGGGTTTTTAATGAATCTGGCCTGTGCGATTGAAGTGGTCCAGGATCTCAAAAGCTCTGGGCACTGTTAGATTATCCACACAGCCGTACACAGACACACACACACACACATAGATATCTCCCCCCCCACCTCCCGTTCCCTTGGGGCTCTCTGAGTCACATGCGACTGCAGGTTTTTTCAGATTCAGCTCTGGTTAAAATTAGCAAAAGCCTTTATTATTCAAGAAGAGGGAAGGATTCCTATCACAGCTGCCGAGAACTGCCATATTTCTCTTCGATTTGCTGCACTAATTTGGCTTTATCTGTTAAGCTTTGTTTCCCTAAAAAACAGGAGCAAGGCTTGGTCCTGTCGACACTGAATTTTAATTAACTGTTCATGGAGATCACTACATTAATCTGTAGATGGACCATCATGGGGTGTTTTTTGGTTTGTTTGGTTTTTTGGGGTTTTTTTCTGTGCAACTGGCATCTCTAAGGTTTCAATCTTTTATAGCGATGTTTTGTAACAAGGTGCTGTCAGATCTCTACTGAGCAAAGCGCTGGTTTTGCAACCTTGAACAAAAGATGGATTTCAAGCAGCTGTAAACACCTTGTGTGAGTTATCAGGGCAGGTGGCAAAGGGCTTTTGCACCAAAATCTGAAGGCATATAACTCAAGCATGGTTATACAAAGTCAGCCACCAGATTCATTCCATTCACATGCAGCACGCATCTAAGAAGGAAAACAAAAATACAAAAATGAGCTACGATACAGTAAATATGGCCCGTGTCAACTCAGCAGGAGGGTTTTGGCCAGATCCCAGGAGACAAAAGCCTAAAATCAACCATGACCCGTGGGAACAGGCCAGCGCTGGTAGAAATGCAGTGCTGCCGTTGAAGCTCGCAGTTTCTAATGGGTCCAAACCAAAGTGGAGGCGTATTGCCAGGGCCACACGGTAAAATCGGAGGATGTCAATTCTCCTGTGCCTCCATCTGCTGATAATTGGTTGAGCACTAAAATTCGCAAGGAAAATTTTGTTTTAGAAAGATGATAAAGAGAACAAACAAAAGGCAGGAAATTAAAATTTATGTAAACATAGTGGTTCCCAGAGCAACTATAAATGAGCCACATTGCATATAGAGATGAAGGCATAAAAGTTAATACCATGTGCAGCAATACCATACACTATGTCGGTACCTTTGGGACCATCTTACATTTGCTGTGGGACCCATCATTTTGAATGGCTTGACTTTTACGCTTTTAAAGCCTCAAACATAACGTTGTGCTAATACCAGGGGGGAATAGGGCATTTGCTGTTTATTTGTTTGTTTGTTTGCTTAAAAAGAGAAAGGACCATTTGAATAGAATGAGACGCAAGTCTTAATTTTTCTCCCATTGCAATACCGGAGACGAAAGTTGCAGGCTTTGATCTCCAAAGATTTCTGCATAGTTTTGTTGGGGAGGTATTTCTCTGCGCCTGATGTAGTACTTGCCAAGTGAGATGGCAGGAACGGAGAGCAGCTCTCCTGTTGAGACAGGGCAGCATCCGTTCAACTATGAATTATAGTGCAGCATAAAGTACCAGGATTTTCCCTAAGTAAATGTGGGAGTGCAGAAGGGATCGGACTTAGCCATGTCAGCTTCACATCTGAAATAGCTAAACTCCTTGGAAACATGCCTTCATCTTGCTCTTCTAATTTTTTTATTTTTTTTTGCAAGTGGTTATCCTGAGTTTGATTCTCTGCTCCCTCATGCAGTTGTTGGTATCAGTAATACGGGTGTAAAATGTCACCGGATCGGAAGGCAGCAGGCGTTCACCTTGCATTTGTATTCATGACTATACAAGGAAGAGGGCAGCAGCAGGTCAGGCCCACTGAGATCCACAGAGATTACTTTGTCGATGTGGGATGTTTATGTTCTGATGGGGTGTTTTATAATCGACTCCTAAAACCCTGCCACAGCCTATTTGTTCTGGTTTCATAGCAGAGAAGATTGGAACATAGGAACTTCGTGGTGGCTTTCCAGGGTCGCTTTTTTACTTTTTTTTGTTGGGTTTTTTGTTTTTTTGCATCACACCCTTCATCTCTTTGCTCAAAAGTTTCTAAAATTTCCAAAATGTAAAGTGTTTGGTTTAGGATCAGACCTGGCAAGCATCCCTTGGGGTTGCCAACACTGTTCACCCACCAGGGAAGGCAATTCTATCAGTGCTGGTGCTTTCCCAAGACACACTGCAGGGACTGTGCCTGAGAGCAAATCCCCCTCCTTGCTGGCCCACACCAGCCCCAGTTTCTTGCTGCAGCTTCACCTTTTTTAAGATCGTGGCACCCAGATGCATCCATCACAAGACAAATACTGCACATGAGCAAGGTGTACGGGTGCAGTGAAACCAGTGCTTGCACCCCTTGGTCATCAGCACCATCTACTGACACCTTCATCTGCTGATCATAGAATCATAGAGTCACAGAACGGTTTGGGTTGGAAAGAACCTGAAAGACCATTGAGTTCCAACCCCCTGCCATGGACAGGGACACCTCCCACTAGCCCAGGTTGCTCAAAGCCTCATCCAGCCTGGCCTTGAACACCTCCAGGGATGGGGCATCCACAGCTTCTCTGGGCAACCTGGGCCACTGCCTCCACCTTCACAGTGAAAAATTTCTTCCTGATATCTCATTTAAATCTACCCTCTTTCAGCTTATACCCATCACCGCTCGTCTTATCCCTCCACCCCTGATCAAGAGTCCTTCCCCATCTCTCCTGTAGCCCGCTTTCAGCAGTGGAAGGTTCTGGAAGGTCTCCCCAGAGCCTTCTCTTCTCCAGGCTGAACAACCCCAACTCTCTCAGCCTGTCCTGGTACAGGAGGTGCTCCAGCCTCTGACCATCTTCACAGCCTCCTCTGGACTCACTCCAACAGGTCCATGTCCTTCCTGGCAATACAAGGATATGTAGTGCCACCTGGGGAGCTCAGACACCTCTTTCTCCAGCCCCTGTGCTCCAGAGATGCACTGCTTGCACCTGTCCTAGCAATAACTCCAAGACAGAAGGTATGATAGAGAATTGGACTGGGGACCTGCTGTGTGGCAGTGGGGAAATTCATATGTTTATACCTTGACTTCCGAAATTTTGATGTCTAGGGCTGAGCCAGCCAGTCTGGGCACCTACAGGGCCAGTTAATGGTACCCAAGCATAGGCATTGAGCCCAGATGAGATGAGTTGATCTCTGGAGATGTCTCCTTCTCTCTGTTGGTCATCTAAAGTTTTCAAATAACAGCTTAGACATCACTGAGTGACTTTAAAATATTTTTGAATGTTTCAGTTTCCCATTCCATTTTCTAGTTCTTACCTCTTTTGTTTCCTTTCTCTGTTTAGCGATGTGGCCCATTTCTCACATTTTACGTCCACTTTTAACTTGTAGAGTGGGACCCCGGACTTCAGTGAAGCCAAACGCTTCAGCTAATTAATAATAATAAAAAGAGTGATATAGTCTTTGTCCAAAAATTTAATTTTTTTTCTAATTCCTGTTCACTTGAAGCAGCTCATTTCTCTTGAAATGCAATTGAAATGTCATTAGTATTTTCATTAGCATGATGACTGATGATACAAGGCAGGCAAGTAGATTTGGGGCCTAGGCTGATAAATTTTCATGACTGTGCTAAACACTTCAGAAGTCACATGCCAAGTGGTTCCAGATCGTTTAAAAAAACAGAAGACTTTTTTTTTCTTTAACTTCTGGTATGAGAAACAGCCCCACAGCTATCCAGAAATATCACAGCAAGACCTGAAAATGCCCAACAGTTGCTAAACATTTTTTTTTCATTGAAACAGTTAATCTTCATCAATGAAGATATTTTACTGATATGCCTTTGGCGTTTTGTGGGACTTTTTTTTTTCCCATCTCTGAGGAGTCACATCTCTAGATGAAATGGATCTTATGTTTGTGGGGACGAAAGAAATTCCTGTGGAGAAACACGTCTTAAGATGTAACCATAACTTAGGCTGCCTTTAGAGGCTTTTTTGAGAGGTTGGGCTGGATTTAAGTGATACATGTGTGTAAGCCATCATGACGGTTTTTCTTCCAGAGTCTTTTCCCATCGCTAAATGAACAATGAAGAATGGATAAATGAGAGGAGAGGAAGTGTTAAGCTTAGTTAGTTGTCTAATCATTCTGAGACATGTTACCCTCTTTGCTTTGATTTTGCTTCAAATACAGATGAAGCAAATTATGCACTTGGGGTGGCTTGTTCTTGTATCTATTGGATAGGCTATATTTATTTCATTGATTCCTTCTGTACATACGAGCAATTATAGAGGTGTGTCACACAAGTTTCTGTGTTTTGCTCTCACTTGCAGTTTTGAATTGCTGGGATGTTGGAATTTTTTTTCTTTTTTTTTCTTTTTTGTGCTTTGTTCACTGGAAGAAAACAAGATGTACTCATTTCTCCAGAATGTCAAGCAAAAGACCCTTGTCTTGGGATAGAAAAAAATATTTCTAATTTTTTTCCTGGGTAACAAATCCATCCTAAAGGATCATGGGAAGTTTCTATGGTTTTAAATTTACTGCATGTATACTTTGATGCCTTGCCTTGCAGCCGTTTTGCTTCCCATTCAGGGAGGAATTGACAAGACATGCTTGCGGTGCTGCTTCATTGGTGACAAGGGGATATTTACAGTGATGAGCTATTTCCCTGCCCACAGGAGACTTTGGGACAAGCGAAAATGAAGGCTCAAGGCTTGAGTCTTTTGCCCACACGTAGTTGTCAACTGTCATTTGAGATGCCTAGGATATCCTGCCTGGCCTCCAGCTGCTCTTGCAGAAGGGCAGAGGTCTCACCTGAAGCTCTTTATCATATTTGCCAGCTTCCCTCAGATGTTTCAAATAACTCAGGGCATTTCAAATACAACCAGGTGCCTGTATAGAGCTTATATTCCTGGGCAGGGATGCACCATGTACACTTGAGCCTCTCCTTTTGAGTAGGAAGAATTTAAATCTGAGAGATGGGTGATCTGGCCAAAGAGCTTCATGGGGGGAGGATGGATCCTCTCACCCAAATCTGGGTGTCTACAGCATAAGATCACTATGTGAGTTGGGTTTCTCAGCTTTCATTGTAGTCAGTGAAAGTTTAGCCCATGGAGCCTGGAAAGAAATTAATCTTGAACTAAAGCAGACCCCACTTTTTCAGATGAATCATCCACTTCACTCTTCTGACTGTATTAATTTGATCTCTGCTGCCCGTCATGGCAGCTTAGATGCATTGCTCACAGTTAGACACTCAGGTTGCAGTCACCTAAAGTTAGATGAGATGAAACCCCTATTCCCTTAGATATTAAAAGAAAACACCACCAGGAGGGTGTAAGTACAAATCCATAGATTTCTTTTCGAAGACGAAATTCAAAATACTGAATTTTATTAAGCTGTTTTCCTGGGCAGTTGTCCCAGTAGGAGGGAAAAAAAAAAATTAAAAGGCCTGAGTGTCTTTTTCCCACCGAAACTGCTAAATAAAATCCCTTTAGACTTCTTCCTCCCAGAATTCTAGTTTTTCTGCAAAACATCCAAGGCCAGTTTTTGCAAGTAATTGTCTGAAACTGGGACCTGTCCTTGGGTAAATCTGTACTAGGACATTGAGTCCTGAGCAAATAAAGTACACTGTAAACTTAATTTCAAGCGCAAAGGTTGGAGATCCTGTTCTTGGCAGTTTGGAGGTTCATTGTGTTTTCCATAGTTCCATGGCATGATCAAAATCTCAGTCAGGGTCAGAATTTCAGGAGATTCCGCCACTATTAAATCTTTCTTTTTGGATAGTAAAATTTTGCCATTCCAGGAAAGCAATCATAATTAAAGAAAAGCTCTGCTTGTATCATCTTTGCTCCATCATGATCCTCTCTCACAGTATTCCTACCCTAATACATCCTTCTATATTTTGTCAGCTTGATGGTGTAAAATAAACATATAAGACTATGGCGGGAGAACTTCATTGGTGGAAGAAACAAAAATAGCCTGTTTTGGCTCTAGTAAGTGTGAAAACTGAAGACAGGCTTGCACCAAAGCTGTGTAGAAAAGCCCTCTGAAAATTTTGAGTGGCTTGGGCATAGATGTGCAGCATTCGAGTTGATAGCATACCTCCAAATGTCAGCAGTTAAGAGCATTTAGGGTTTTCACCAGTATGTTCTTTATTCTAGCTGTTGTCAATCTGCCTTTCACACGTCTGTAATAAGCAATTTCCCTCCTCCAACTTAATTCCAATCTATGCTTTGTCTCCCATTTCCATTTATTTCCCTATTTCATTCCACTTTGCACTCTTCACCTCTTCCACCTCTTCTTCATCAGTCAGGTCCCTTCTTGTGTCTAGACCCTACGGAGGCAGTCTCTGACCTTATTACATGTGGTCTCTCTGCCATCCTTCTTACACTGTTATAGGAAGCAGTCTCCAGCAAGAATTTTAATGAAAACCACTTTCAATAAAGTCTTTCCTTCTGAATTCCACCCCCAGCCAAAAAAAAAAAAAATCCAAAGATTTTAAGCTAAGGGTCATATCAGAGCAATGGTGTATCACTGAGGTTTTTAATAGGATGCAAGGAAAAATCCTGAATTCTAGATCTGTCTGGTTTTATTTCATTCCCAGTAACACTGAGCTGTTAAAATAAAACCAAGCATTGTACTCCATTTTATAATTTTCAAATATTTTAGTTGTTTTCAGGGTGCCATTAAAATAGGGCAATAATTAAAGTCCTATATACCATAGTGCTAGCTAACTATTAAACTTTGTAACTAAGGTTAATTGACAATAACACGATCTTACCTATGTGTGTGTTTAAGAAGATCGCAGTTTTCGTATCGCAGTCAATTACTGTGGTTTTAAGAATGAAAGGTAAAAAAATACCCCATATCTATTGATCTGAAGTACAGAAAAGGAGAGAGAAGAAGAACGATATATACACTCCCGGTGTGCATTATTTTTCATCTCTGGTGCTGATAAAGCAAGCACTCATTTTAGTGATAAATAAGCATTAAAGTGGGATGAATGGACTCGGATATTGAAACAAAGCCAGTAGGAAACCTTCTAAAAATAAAAACTCCTTTGTTACAGTCTCCTAGATTGCAGGGTATATGGGGATTTCTGTTAAGTGCTGAGATTTTACTTCAAATGCGTGTCATACTCGGAGTATTTCTCATTGTGCGAACTGGGGCACAGCTTATTTTAGATAAAGAAGAAAAATGAAATTACTAGGCTGCCCAGGAGGGAAATGCTAACTTAGAAGTCAGCAGTCTTGGATGCTCCTATCAGCTCTGTGACTTTCAGCCCATCCTCATCCCACCTGTCCCCAAGTGCCTACCACCATGGCTTAGCCACCTTCACGTGCTGCTGCAGTGAGGAGAAAGGTGTGGACCCCTCTGGGGAGCACCTCAGATGTTAACTGAAGTTAGATGGTGGGGTTGCTTACCTGGTTCTCTTATTTTCCTTTCGTGTAACAAGATGGATAGCTGTGTTTGAGTAACATCTCTGGTATTGTTTAATTTTCTAATACAGGCATTGTAAATTGGTGTAACGCAAATATAACATTTCAGTTAGGAAAAAAAAATTTCAGCTGAATTTGTGTATCATACAGATATTGTCTTTTGCTGAATGCACACGCAGAGAGAACAAAGCTTTACTGTTCCTGGAGGAACATTGCACTGTTTTTTTCTCAGTGAAGGTCTCTTAGTTGAACTTGTTCAGCAAGATTTTTGCTAGCTACTCTTAGATTTCATCACTTTTTGTACACTGGATGGGCCTGAAAAATGAGTCCATCATTAGGCCAGCCCAGCCCTTGTGCCTTGTTTGTCCTCCCCTCGCTCGCAACTTGACTTTTCTGCCCATGCTTCATGCCAGCGCTCTCCTACCAATACTGTCAGTGGCCCATTTAATCTGTGATAAATAGGAACTGCTCCCAGCTCCATTTGCCTAGGGGATATCTGCTCTATCTGCCACATTTAAAAATGATCATCCCTGTTGTTAAGAAAAACAACAACTCAAAACACCACCCTTGACTTTTCTCATTACTTACAGACTGAAATTTCCCCATCTGTCTTTTCCTCAGCTGTGTTCTTGAGCAAAAAATCCTATCTTCCCTTTCCTTCCTCCCCAGTGAGCATATTCTCATCCGCTCTGACAGCTCATCTCAGTGTGACTACTCGTCTCTAGGTCGTTCATTGCTCCTAGCTGCAGGTCTTTTTATTTCACCCATACCTAATGGCTTTTTATGCCTTAAAAAATAGCCCTTTAGCTCCCTCTTCCACCTCACCATCCTCCCTGAAACACTTCTTTTTCATTTCATTTCTTTCAAAGACTTTAATTTCTCCCCTTTCCCCCCTCTGTGAGACAATTTTGTTCTTCATCACTGTGTGTTAAATGATTCATTTGCTGAGATATTTCATGGCAAATTTAATTTCTCCAACACCGTCAGTCTCTGTCTGTCTCTCTTGATTCCGTCAGTCTCCAACATCTCTAAACTGTAACCTTCTGCTCCACTGAAAGTTTCAGGTTCTGGGCAGGAAAAGCATTTGACTCTGAACCCATTAGGAAGCGCCTTTGGCTTAAATCTATGTTCACAACGCTTGGGAACCTGGAGCCTTTGACTCTGAATTACCCTTTTGAACCACCAGTTTTTCTTCTTGTTAAATTTATTGATTGCTGTCGCTTGCATATAACCAACATGTCCTTCTACTTTGATCCAACTGCTACTGGAAATCCTCATTTCACGTGTTCGTCACTTCCTGGACAGACAAAATTTGGTGGTTTCTTCCATGACATTTTCAAATTCCAGTCCCAGTTTGTTTGAAAGTCTGGGGTCCTGGGAAGGGCACACAGGAGGCTGGAGGAGAGGCAGGAGTCTTACAGCCCCCTTGGGTTATGGTCCCTGGAAAGTGAACTGCTTCCAACAACTCAATTAAATCCATTTTTGACCTTTGAGTACATGAAGGAATGAACTTGCAGACACACATCATTTAATCTCTGATAATTGAGGCTGAACATCCTCTATCCCTCAGTCTCCTGAATCAGACCCCCTCCATTTTCATGCTGGAAATAAAGGAGGAAAGAAGGGAATGAGATGGAGGATCCATGATTCTTCCCGTACCAACACAGGAAAATTAATTCCAAAGCGAAAACCAAAAGGCGAGGCTCAAGACTCCAGTCTCCTAGGACTTCTAATTCACTTCAGATGTAGGCTTGGAACAGGCAGGAGATAGGCCTTTGAATTGAACTACAGCTGATTGGCCTCTGAGCTGGAAGGGTGATGGGGATTTGCCCAGAGAAGCTGTGGATGCCCCATCCCTAGAGGAGTCCAAGGCCAGGCTGGATGAGGCTTTAAGCAACCTGGGCTAGTGGGAGGTGTCCCTGCCGATGGCAGGGGGTTGGAACTTGGTGATCTTTCAGGTCCCTTCCAACCCAAACCATTCTGTGATTCTGTGATTCTATGATTCTATGATTTCAGACTCATCCTGATGATGAGCAAAATGATCCTTCCCTACCCTTTCCTCCTTGACTTTAATTCTCCGTGGATAATACTGACAGCTGTTTTGTTTTCAAACATTGCGTGTCATCGTAAGCTGTAGATTCCTCAGCCTGCAGCTCCATGCAGCCCTGGGATCCACCTCCCAAAAGTGGAAGACGATCTGAAGACTCCAGAGACAAGCCCACAGCTGTATTTAGCAACAGCAGCTGCTCAGCTTGCTTAAGTCACGCCTTGTGAGGCTTCAGGTATGCAGCAGTTGCTCCCTGTCAGGAAACACAATTATCTTCATCAAGAAGTAAAGAGGAAGACTTGCACCATGTATTCTTGAACTCAAGCGCAGAGATTCACCCAAGTAGAAAGGAATGGCGAGATGCATTTAACCTCATTAGTTTCAGCAGGGCTGACTTGGTGCAATCCATCAGTGTACAGATACGTTAGGGGAACTCAACTATTTCCACATCTCATTTACATAATGGATGGGATGTGAAATAAGTCCTATGGAAGAGAAGTGCCCCAGAGGCACTACAAGTTTATCACAATACATACGAGTTCTTTTCGATCATTGCATTAAATTTCCACTAACAAGATAACAAATTAATTGTCTGTATTACTGTACGAACCCAAAGCGGATAAAGCGTCTGATTTCAGCAGAGGAAGGCAGCTGTTGAAGACAGCTTGGTGGTTATAGGAGGAGGCAGAAGAGATTAGGATGTCTCACAGCATTATGCGTGCCACGATGCCAGGTCTCCTCCTGCCCCTTTAAGAAATCGGGTTCTTCTCTAATCTGATGTTGGACTTGAGCTTTATTAGTGGAGTGAGGGAGAATGAGTAAATCAGCTGTATCAGACAAGCCTCAGGACATCTGGAAATTGATCATTCTGCAGAAATAAGCACTCTGTGTTTATTAGCTGGGAGTTCATCACTATCGCTTCTCTTTATCCAATTCCTAAGAGATTTCAAAGCTATCATCATAGCATTAGCTCTTCTGACTGTGCTACTGCAGATAAAGATCAGAAGATCTATCTAATGATGGCATTCTCTGTCTCCCTCTTTCTTTCTCTAAAGCTATTCTCATTTAAAAAAAAGAGTAAGAAAATAGCTAGAATTAAATAAAGCAGTCTCCGTCTCTTAAATTTTTGCCTGTTGGCAATGAGAGTAATATTTTTTTTTTTGTATTCTACAGGAACTTGATTTTAGTCAGGGGGACACATCCTGCAGAATAGAAAATCCCTAACAGAAGAGGTGGAATTTGAAATTTCTAATGTGGTGGTGGAAAAGGGGGAAAGATAAAAGGACCTAAAGCCATAAAGCAGTGCTGTACATTGAAAGTAGAATTATTTTTAAATGATAATACACGTCAAATAGAAGACAGTGAAATGAATTCCATAAGTTAGAAAGGTAATAATATTACTTTAAGAAGAATAATTACTTTCCTTAACTACATTTATCACATAGTAATTCAGTTCTCCCTTCTGGAATATGATGCAATGCCAAACTTTTGACTGAATTATTTAAAATCAGCCTTAAGAAAAGATTCACCCAGATACAAGGATTCTTCTGGTTCTTTATTCAGAACGGAGGAGTTATCAAAATGCAAATAGGATGACTAACTTAATGTTTAGATGTGCATTGCTGTACAGCTGCATCACATAGCTACATTGTGCAAGGAGACTGGGAGAAAAATAATCTGTGAGAGTTTTCCGATAACAATGGTCAGATGTGTAAACAATTTAGGTACAGCCCTGGATTTCCAGAAATCTGTGGGGAGTACAAAATCCAATGTAATGAACTCTCTAAAGAAAAATCTTTCCTAGCAGAAGCTTCGCTGAGATCAATTTTTATCAGCTGATTTTCTCTGATTTTTCCAATGGCAAATTAACACTTATTATCTCTTTTGAACTGACACTTAGAGTTCCAGCCCGGGTACTCATTGTGCTAAATGTTGTACACAAATAAAAGGAAAAAAAAAAGTGGATATTGTCCAAGAACCTTTCCATATAAGCACAAGAGGAGAGAAAACAGATGAATGCAATAAGCAGAGTAAGCGTGATTTAACAGTAAAGCAAGGATAGTTAATTAATCCGTTTGCATGAAGCCTGGCACAATGGAGCTAGACCACATTACGTGCAACGTAAGTACTTAATAACAACAACAATAATGACTAGGCCTTTATAATGAATGTATTAATTACCAGTCAGGCCTCATAAGTTGCCTAGAATGAAGAATGCCGTTTTTTTATCCAAAGTATCAAGGGATCCATACATTTTTAAGAAATATAGGCCAGTTTCACATCAATATTGTGCTCCCCCATACACGGCTTTGAACTAGAATGGTGCTTCTCTGGATTCGCCCTTTTACTTCTGATCACTACGATCATTTATTTATAATCATGCCACCATTGAGTTTAAGCTCTTGATAATCTCCTTCGTGTGTGCCCTGGCTTTTGAAGCCATCCTTTCCTTTTGCCCTCCCTCATTAAAGAAATAATGATTGATTTCCTCCCAGCTTTGCCGTCTGTTGCTCACTTGCATGTGCACAAAGTGTTGTCTGTGCTGTTGGCAGGACTCGGGAAAGTTAAGGAATGGGTCTTTCATGGGATGAAGCGGGCTCTACTTGGGAGGAGATGCAAAAAGATCAACAGACAGGAGGTAAATAAGGTCTGAATCAGACCACCCGTATATGTGATCTTGTTCTCTCTCTAAAGCAGCAGCAAAGAATAAAATATGCTGGAAAGTGCGTGTGAATTTTAACAATGAGCCCCTGTGATGGTGTTGCAGGTGACTTATTTTCACCTGATTCAAAGATGGGTTGAACTGAGGGATTCTAGAGAAGAGAAGGCTCCGGGGAGATGTTATAGCAGCCTTCCAGTGCTGAAAGGGGGCTACAGGAGAGATGGGGAAGCACTCTTGATGAGGGGGTGGAGTGGTGGGACGAGGGGTAATGGTTTTAAGTTGAAATAGGGGAGATTTAGATGAGCCATTAGGAAGAGATTTTTCCCTGTGAGGGTGGTGAGGCACTGGCCCAGGTTGCCCAGAGAAGCTGTGGGTGCCCCATCCCTGGAGGGGTTCAAGGCCAGGCTGGATGAGGCTTTGAGCAACCTGGGCTAGTGGGAGGTGTCCCTGCCTGTAGCAGGGGGGTTGGAACGAGATGATCTTTAAGGTTCCTTCCAACACTTCCATTTTATGATTCTCTTACATAAGGTCTTCTGGGCAGAGCACCCCAAATGAGAAGAAAAAGCCCAGCGAAAGGTGATGATACCATGCCAGCACGTCCATCCACTCAAGGGACAGACCTCCCACTACTACAGTATGAATCACAGGCTTGTGAGCAAATGGCTGCAACTCTGTGGGTTTCCAGTGGTGCCTCTGCGTCTCTGCATTTTGATATCAGTGAAAGAAACCTGATGGTTCTTCCTTATTGCCTTCTCCAGATCTGTAAATTACTCCTGTCCCTCAATTTAGATGGGAATTTCAGTGAGGTGAATGATATAGGTTGAAGAAACCAAGTGCCTAAAACACAAGACAGATGGCTGAACCCATGATTCACCAGCGATGAGCTGCAATTGGGCTGTGTGGACTTTGAAGTAATTCATTACATTTGTATCTCTTCTGTAGGAGGAGGATTTTCCTCGATGATTTGTGTGACCTTGCTAAACCCGATAGGTGGTAATTGAGCAGCAACTACTTCTTCAGAAGAAACAGAATAAAAATATTGAAAATATTGACTCACCCCCAAAGGCAGTAAGCAACACTTTGGTCTTTGACCTTTAAGCATCCTAGGGTAGTCAATAACCTGGCTGTTAGATGCTGTGCCTGCCACTGATTTTGATTTGGGAGTAGTTTAACCTTGAACCAAGATCCAAGTAACCACGGCAACAGGAAGTCGGCCTCTCCATCCAAGGAGTGGGAATCCATAAATCAAGGTCCCTAATGCAAACACTGTGTGCAGGTAGAGACTTGAGAGGATAAGTGGTTTGTGAGGGATTACCTTTGAAAAAAAATGAATGACTGTCCCTTGATATGTTGAAGCACAGCTTCACAGAGACTTTTTTTTTTTTATCAATAGAGGTCAACAGGTTACAGCTGCATGTTTTCATATGGCTCTTTATATAGGCCCTTCAGCTTAATTAGAACCAGATGCTGAATCTATGAGGTTGTTAGCATTATTATGTACCATATGCACATGCATGTATGTGTATGTGCATTGATACCTACACCCACACATGCACATTTCTTGTGCGCAAACTGCATTCAAGAATAAATGATGTTCAGGCTCAAACTGGAGCACTATGGAGTGGTGAAACCTGAGTTTTGCATATGCACAGTCCATACTGCCATGATCCCATAGGCATAGTTACCTAGTCAGATATTCTCTTTATTCTATGGGACACTGCTTTATTCAATGTATAGCGCTCACCCAGTGAACAGTTACTTGGTAGTTTAATTTTCCTCTCGCTATTCAGTGTGTGACATCATGTCTCATTTATTCAACATTTCTAAGCCTTAGTGTGAATAGATGAATGTTTCATGAATGTTGATAATTTTATTTTTGCAGCACTGCTCTCGAGATGAGGGGTATATTATTGTTCTCATTTGCAATAGAGAAGCTGAGTAGAGAGATTGAAGTTGAATGGATACAGTTTGAGATGCTTAATACTTGAAGCTCTGGAAGGATGTGTGGTCTAATAGGCAGGGACTCCTCCACGTATCTGTAATTCTGTCTTGCTTCTGCCTATTTCTGCACTCAGACCCGTTCTCCTCCATTAAGTCCATAGGTTGATATCAGGTCACAGGTTCATCAGGACTCCTGTCCCAGACTGCCCCACTCTGTAGTCCCATCTTTCAGACTCCTCTCACCAAGGCCAGGCTGGATGAGGCTTTGAGCAACCTGGTGGAAGGTGTCCCTGCCCATAGCAGCGGGGTTGGAACTAGATGATCACCTAGGTCCCTTCTAACCCAAACCATTCTATGACTCTAAGTTTGTGCAGCAGTTTCTGGATCTTCAAGATCTTCAAGATCTTCTTGATCTTCTGGGAAAGGTATCAGGATACTTGTGAGAACTCTTTGAGGAACTACCAGGTGCTATCCAGTGGACCAAAAGTCCCATCTGCTGGCCTGACCTGCTGTCCAGGGAGGTTTGCTGCTGGCCTAGGTCTTGGATCAGGGAAATTGTGGAGATATACCAAAGCAAATCTGAGCAGCAAATCAAGTCAAGCAAAGGTGGCAGGAGAGTTGCATGAATGACCAAGGAGTTCCTGAGTAATATCAGACATAAAAAGGAAGAAAAAAAGAGGAACAGACCCAGAGAATAGTTGAGACAGTGTCCAAGAATGCAGGGATGGGTTTAAGAAGTCAGAAGGCAAACAGAAATATTTCTACAGGTATGTATTATGTGACCCCACTGCTGAATGGGGCACAGACCCTGGTGGCAAAAGTCCAGGGAAGTCGTTGTCTTCTTTGCCTTGATCTTTACTGGTAAGACTAGCCTTGAGGAATCCCAGTCCCCTGAGACAGATGAGGAAAGGAGACTTACTTTTGATGGAGAAGGATCCAGTAAGAGAACCGTTAAACAAACTGGACATACATAACTTCATGGGACTTGTCAAGATGCACCCAAAAGTGCTGAAGGAGCTTGTGAAGCCAGTCTTGATTATTTTTGAAAGGTCATGGTGATCAGTAGAGGATCCTGAGGACCAGAAGAGAGCAAATGTCAATCCAATAAGGGGAAGAAGAAAGACCCAGGGAGCAGTAGGCTGGCCAGTCTCCTCCTAATCCCTGGGAAGGTGATGGAGCAAATAATCCTGGAAAGAATTTCTGAACATATGAAGGACAAGAAGGTGATCGGGGTAGTGAACATAGATTTATGAAGGGAAAATCATTCCTGATTAACCTGATGTTGCTTATCTTGACTTCAGTAAGACTTTTAACAGTCTTTTACAACCATGTAGACAAACTGAGGAAACACAGACTAGATAAATGGGCTGGAAACTGGCTGAACTTCAAGTCTCAAAGGGTTGTGATCAATAGCACAAAGTCCAGCTAGAGCCCAGTCACTAGTGGTTCACCCAAGATGTTGCTGCTGGGGCCAAAAACTACTTAACATGTTACTTAATGACCTGGGTGATGTGGTAGAGAGCACCCTCAGCAAATCTGGAGAAAACACAAAACTGGGAGGAGCGGTTGATATGCCACAGGGTCGTGCTGTCATCCAGAGAGATCTTGACAGGCTGGAGAAATGGACTAATGGAAAACTCGTGTAGTTCAACAAGGACAGTTGCAAAGTCCTGCACTTGGGGAGGAATAACCCCATGCACTGGTGCCTGTTGGGGGCTGACCAGCTGGAAGGCAGCTTGACAGAAAAGGCCCTGGGGGTCCTGGTGGACACCAAGTTGACTGTGATCCAGCAATGTGCCCTTGCAGCAAAGAAGGACATCAGCTTCCTGGGCTGCATTAGGAGAAGCATTGCCAGCAGATCAAGGAAGGGGATCATTCCCATTTATTCAGCACTGGTGAGGCCACATCTGGAGTCCAGTTCTGGGCTCCTCGAGACATGGATATATGGGAGAGAGTCCAATGAAAGGCCACGAAGTTGATCCAGGGTCTGGAGTATCTCCCCTATGAGGAAAGGCTGAAACAGCTGTGACTGTTCAGCCTGGAGAAGAGAATGCTCAGGGAGATCTTATCCATGTGTGTAAGTATCTGACGAGGGACAGTATAGAAGATGGAACTAGATTCTTCTCAGTGGTGCCCAGTGACAGGACAAGAGGCAGTGGGCCCAAAATGAGACACAGAAGGTTATGTCTGAACATTCCAAAACACATTTTTACTGTGAGGTTGACTAAGCTCTTGAACAGGTCATCAGGGGAGGTTGTAGAGTCTCTCTCCTTGGAGATATTCAAAACTTGACCATAGCTCAGGGCAGCCTGCTGTAGCTGACCCTGATTGAGGAGGTTGGAGGGGACTAAGTGATCTCAAGAGGAGACTTCCAATCTCAACTGCTCTGTAATTTTTGAATCTTCATGTAATTTAATTACCGAAGTCTGATACATTTTATCTGAGGCCCGCGTGCATGTTAAGATTTGGAAAGAGAAGGAATTTATGAAGGGTGACCTTGAAAAAATGACTGTCTGTCCTGGATATGTTGAAGCCCAGCATCACAGAGACTGTGAGAGGTTTTCATAAGATGGCAAAGACACAACACAAAGTCTTCACCCTGACAGATTTTTGATCCGTTCTCATGAATGTGGGGCTACTGGATTTAAAACAGCAACTGCCAAGAGTTTTCTAAAATGGGCAAAAAGCCTCCCAGTCTTAGTGAAAAAAGTGATTGAGAAATTTTAGCTGCCTTTCAGCTTGGTAAATTCACATACTTATAGATGTATATGCAATATGTATACACACACATGAATTCACACAAATATTTCATATAAATGGGTACATTCACGTTCAGGTGTATTGGGCAGATACCTAATATGTAAAATTTCAGTCGCAGCAGTTTAGATTTGACAAATGTACAAGCAAAATGGATTTGAATCATAAGAGACTTTGAGAAACATTGTTAAGGAAGGAATTCACCGTCTCTGGGTGCATAACTTTCATTTTTTCTGGGTTATTTGACCTCTTTGGGATATTTCTACCACTCATTCATTCTGCATTTTAATCCCTAGGTAGAAAAATCTATGACAAACTGCTCTTTTATTTTTTTTTTTTTTTATAATACCCAGGTCTTTGGTGAGTTGTAAGGTAAATTTTCATTAGGAAGGGAATTCCTAGAAAATAAATGTAATGTGCTTTAGACAGGGAATTACATATTGAGACTGTTCCTGATGCCTGCTCCTTACTCAGATGAAACCCACTGAGTCAGGTCGTTACAGAAGTATGTAAGTGTGTGCAGAGAATAAACTATCCAGGGAATGACAAATAGGCAATCCCACTAAGTAGAGGTATGAAGTGTGTCTGTCTTTGTACATATATCAGGGTGTGTGTTTGCTTGGAGAAGAAAAAGTAGTAATGTGTAATTATTGTGGTGGTTTTCGATTGTTTATAGAGATCAGTAATGGTACATCCTTAAGCAAAATCATCAAAAACGAATAACAATGATGATCCTTGCTAGGATCGAGACCACATTGAAGGCAGATACACAGGGAAATACAGAAACATGTCCAGCTAGCAGGGACAGCAACTCTTCCAGGTATTCCCCTCACTGGTTTGTTAGTATTCATCCAAATTTTTGTTCCCTTCCCCAGGAATTGCAGGTCCCCACTTAAAAGCAGACCAGACTTCACTTCATAGTAACATGGAAAGTTCTGCCTGTAATGTGATGACCAGAAGGAAACCAGCAGCTGTTGACAGTGTTGCGATGCCGACTCCAGTATTATCTCTCCTACCTTCATCATCAGCAACATCTGAAGCAGGTAATGTTGTTGTTTCGCTCCATCCCCTCTGTTTCTTCCCCATGTTCTTCTTTCTGGCACCACACCGAACAATGTGTGCCCATACTGCTCTTCCCAATTGGAGAAGGAGCTGCAAATGTGCATATCTAATGTGATAATCAGTCTGTAATTTTTCTAACACTTTCTCGTCGTGATCGTATCTTGGCATATCAAATCTATTTTATTCACATACCACTACTTGTGCAATAATGAGGACACAAGTAACACCAGCCCGTATGGTCTAGCAGGGGACTCTGAAGCAAGACTCTTGGGTTCCTTTCTCAGCCCCGTTGCTCATTTATTTGAATGTTCCCATCCCTGTAGCACGAACATGCTGAATACATAGTGAATAGCTAAGGAACAGCTGAGATTTCTTTCTGCATACTTCAGTGATTTTAGCATAATATTCTGTCTTGCAAATGTGAAATTGTCTGGGGCAATGAACGGTGATTTAAAATAAATCAGAATAAATAAGTCAGAATACCATGTTTTTCAATCAACTCACATTTTGTGGTTCTATTTTGAATCAGATCAGAAGGGTGATCGCTTTATACAGTCAGAAATTGAGCCAAGTCATTCAGACATCATCATGCCTTTTCTTGGGCTTGGATAGAGAAGTTAATCTTGCACTGTGTCTTAAATTCCGGTGAATGGGGAACCCACAGTGCATTACCCTACATGCACCCCTTAGGAGTTTCATAGTCTTGTCAAACCTTTCATTCCACATTCACAAAAAAAAATGTATTTTTATCACTGAGTTGTGGAATGATTACAAAAATAATTATGCAATTGAAAGTGCTTTTTCAGTGCACTCCTTTTGATTTTCCTGTCATTTCCTGAATAAATAGTGAAAACAACGGATCTGCGCTGTAAAGTAGCCTCTCTAAAGGTATTTTTTTACATTAAAAAAAAACTCTGGATTTTCTGTTTAGCCTTTAATACTTTCTTATATATAAACTCAGGACAGATTTTTAAGGCAGTGGAGAATGAAAGCACACAAATATTTTATGATCAGTTTCAAGATGAAAGTGTATGCTTGACTGCATAGTTCATTCTTTCCATTTCCAGAAGTCTAATTAAATTGTTGCTTTATCTGTAGCCCAGATGTTGAAATAATTTAGTGAAAACTGAAAGAAATTGTGTTAATGGGAAAAAAAGGACAGTGCTATGGGTTTCCTGTAATTAATAGGGAGCTCTTTGAAAATTCCTCCATTCAAACCAAGTTGACAAACCAAGCCCAGCTGTTGAGCAAACGGTCTTCTTTGTGCCGTGTTCTTGCAAGTGCCCTCAGGCAACTCCAAAGGGATGGAGAATGACAAGCAGTACGAATAGTCTTTAGTTCTGCGGATGTAACAGAGCCATCCAAAATAAAGTTCAGGGAGTGGTGGAGAACTTCCAAGGGGTCTGATCTATGTGGGCTCACCTCCTTGGTCAACACCACTGTGTTAGAGTTCTCCAACATGCTTTAAGCTGCTCTGGGAAATATCTGTATTTTTGGTAAAGATTTCTCTCTGCTCCAGAAGCTGTTTCCAACATCATATCAATCCTCCGTGGTTTCCCGACGTGGCCTGTGGCCATTTCAATTTGTCTGTGTCTATGAGATGGAGCCTCATTGCATCTGTTTACCTTGGGGAGGGAAGAAACACCAGTGTGTGTGTGTCCCGTCCCCCCCCCCCCTCCTGCCATGTGCCTTATTTTAAATGTGTGCATCAAGTATTTCTAGTTTCTTTTCACTCTGGGCTGGATTGTGATCAGTAGCTTCAGGCTCTCACAGAGGCAACACGTGGCCATGCAGCCTGGGGAGGTGTAGGGAGATAACTATGCCCAGGCAAAAACGTGTCCCCCCCCATACATCCCCATCAGCTGGAGGTTGCCATCATCTTTGTAGGAGCATAGTCCCTTTTTCATACACCTGTGTGCAGAGATAGTGTTACTATTTTACACCTCCTCCAGTATTTCAGCCCCTTTTAGGTGAGCTCCACCAGATGAAGTAAGATGGCAGTCTTCCTCCGAAAGCAAGATTTCCACCTGCAAACAGCAAAACACATGCAGGAGAACAACAAAGCCTCAAAGCAATGCAGACGAACTTAGGTCCGGGGCTGGGCAGGATCCGTCTGGATACAATGGAAAAGATTAGTACTTAGCTTTTCTTTTTCAGCAGAGCAGTATATCAAATGGAAATAGAACAAAATATTTTGCATCAAAGATTGCTCAGCAAGAGCTTCCAGATGAGTTGATAACACCTAATCGCTCCCTATTCAACAGTGGTTTATTTTGGCAGATCTCCCTGATATTTTGTCATATGCACACCTCATCAAATCTTCCCCCTGCAGATCCATCAGGCTCTCTTCCGCATAGTCTCCATACTCCAAATGTAGAATCAGATGTCCCTGACTCTCAACAGTCAAAATAATATGGGGTTTCCTAGTATCTCCTCTAAAAAGCTTGATTTGAAAGCACATTACTTATTCAGTACATGCATTCTGACTATTGGCAGACAATGTAACACAACTCAAATACTTTCTAAAGCTTGTAAGTTCAGAGGCTTGCTCCGAAGAAAAGCAAAAGCATTATTAGTAGCTTCTAACAAGCTTCTTGAGAAAGTCATAAACACAACAAAGCATTTAAAAAAGAAAAATCAGTGCAGTAAGCCAGCACAGAACAGCATAGAAGTTTTTTTCTAAATGAGAAAATGAGTTTCAGTCCAAAAGGAAATGAACTGTCAGCTTGCAAAGTTTTAGAAGGGCAAGAAAGTATCTAAACAACATGAAGGAAGATGCTGGGAGTGGTGTTCAGCTTATAGATTTGAGTGTAAGTGTAGATATCTACCCATAACTGTCTGCATATAAGTGAATTTTGGAGCAATGGGCAGTTTAGCAGAAAGCAGATCCCTGCTTTTCCTCCACTAGGGCACAGTCTGCATGACCTGGACCTCTTGGGTGCCTAAGACACCCATTGGAATTGGCAGGATGGACAGGAGACCTGCACCTTCTTTAACCAGTATCAGGGTGTCCATGGTCACCTTAAATTGCGTTGAGTTCGTATTTTAGAAGCTCCACTGAGCACACAAAACAGATTTCCACTCACTGTGACGGGGCGATAATACTAGCTGCAGTAACAATCAACTTCAGATAAATCTCAGTAAAGTCATAAAATCTTTGCAGATACTTAGCTAATGCTTTATGTCAAATTAGTTTCCTGTCCTTTGGCTTCACTTTCTTTCCAATGAAAGTTAAGACCAATGCCAAATCTTCTGATTTCAGCATGAACCTTGCCATTTTTACTGTACTTTTGCTAAAATTCCCATCTTCAAGGTGTCCATCATCAACTGAAAAGTTTCAGGTTTACTTTCTGGAAAACAATTGCATCTTGAATATGAGAAATTTTTTTAAAAGTCTCAAAAATGTGCCCCCACAATAGCAATAAAAAGCAAAAAGTGGACAGTGAATACAAAGAGTGTGCAAAATGTTTGACTTTTTAAATCTTCTGACTTGAAGCTACTCTCAGGATCTGGGAGGGACTCAAAGGAGTCAAATTCTTAAGGCTGGAATTGTTGGGACTACTTGTGTCAATCACCATTGAGGCCAGATGAGTAACCATTTCATGTGATGGGAATCTAACCTTTTTTTTTGATCAGATGACTGAGAAAAAGATCTCTGTCATTTGCCCTTGGGGCTCTTGCATGCACACTTTTTAGGGGTGACCTACTTCAGGGGGATTTTGTGCAATGAATTAGCTTCTCCTGAGCAACTTGGATGTTTCATTTCCTTTCTCTTTTTCTTTGGTACCAAAACCGACTGTGTTCCTCTTTTCTTTTGTCTTCTGTGAATCACAAACTGCAAGTGGGTTTTATTTTTTTTCTTGTTGGTGTGGGGAGTGGGTTACATATGGAAAATACATTTTGTTTTATAATTAATGAAAACCAGACTTTGGGAAGTTGGCCATCCAGGTCTTTATTTATAAGAGAGCATATGTCTATGTTTTGTTTATGACTCACTCCTACTTCTTGCATTGTAGCTTGGGTTTGTTTATGCAAAGCTCTTTGCTGAATCCAAGCAACATGGTGGTGTAAGAGCCAATAATTTATAATCTCCAAGAGGGGAGGACAGTGAGTGAGGTTTGTATGCTGAGTCTGTTGCAGCCCATAGCGAGCAAGAAGAGATTCTACCACTTGACGGCTCCCGGTTATCTACAGAAAAATGCTACAATAGCAACTTTATTTAAAGTACTGCTAGCAGATTAGCCTGTTAGCCGTCAAGGGAGTGATAACCCTCAAATGAACCTTTTCTCAAAATCTTGGCTGCTCTGGAAACTTCAAGGATTTCCAACGCAAATGACTGCTTGACAGTCAGGTGTAAATTAAGTTTGCAAGTAGATGTGGGCTGAGGTTAATTTAGTAGGGTGTTTTATTCTTTACTGAAAAAGAAATCCTGAACTCCATCATTTCTTTTTCCACCAGTGCAGAACAGATATGTTAGGAGTGAAAGGAAGCGCTAGTCATTGCAATAGCAGAATTAATACATTCTGTTTCTCTCGCAATGGGGTAGTTACTTATAATCCATGTGCAAATCCTGAACTCTGAACAGATGCCACGTTCAGTAAAGGACAATGAGAAAATTAAAGAAAAATGAGCAAGGTCTTGTGTCCTTAGGAAAGGTCCAGGAGCCAAGAAATGTTGGGTACTCTTTCCAGCTCTGACAATGACTCACAATGTGACCTTGGCAAGAGACCTAACTACTTTGGACTTCATTCAGATCTAAAGTAAGTGATCTGAACCAGGAGTAAGCTTACTTTGGGGGCCATTAAAGTCAGTTATATGCCTGAGTACTTTCAACTAGTATCTGCAGAGATAGTAGTAAAGAAGCCTAAGCAGGGTTAATGCTGGTTTCAGTAACAAACACTTTTCACACTAACTGGAACCCATGGCAAGAATTAAAGGCTGGGGTGAAGACAGCAGGGGTGTATGTTTCGGGCATAGAAAGTTTGATGGTAGGCCAATATGACAGCTATGCTAAACAGCCCTTCCTTCCCTCTCACTAGAGGTTTAGAAATGAGAATGAAGGAAACCCGTAGTAAAGTGTTGCTGTAGAAAAGCTTTGTTGCTTTAGAAAAGGGGGGAGATGGAGAGAAACCTCCAAGGACTACTTTATAGTCAAAGATGTATTTTCATCTAGGACAGTAAAAAAGGGGGTAACAGCAATTCTTCTGGGACTGTAATAATTTTTTTTTTAGTTGCTTGTCTATGCAGAGTCCTTTCTCACAGCCATCACTTCTTCAGCAGTCATATTCAGCCTAATGGGCTTGAAGGCTTCATGACACTGAAAGCAGGGAAAGGAGGGTTTCCATGCATTGTTCTTTGACCTACCCCTGTTTCTCTCCCTTTCTTCTCCCAACAGCCAGTCCACCACTGAAAAAAAGGTTCAAGCGCCGTGAAATCGAAGCAATCCAGTGCGAGGTGCGCAAGATGTGCAACTACACCAAGATCCTGTCCACGAAGAAGAACCTGGATCATGTGAACAAGATCCTGAAAGCCAAGAGGCTGCAGAGACAATCAAAGACAGGCAATAACTTTGTCAAGAAGCGGAGAGGGCGTCCTCGGAAGCAACCCCTCTCCTTTGACGAAGACTCCAGAGACCAAATGCCCGTTCTGGAAAAATGCATTGACCTTCCCAGCAAAAGAGGTCAGAGACCGACACTCAACCCTTTGATGTTGGAACAAGCAGCCACTCAAGATACGATCATGGCCACCATCGAGGCTGTCATACACATGGCTCGAGAGACACCACCTCCGCCACCTCCTCTCCCTCCTCCCCCACCTCCACCCCCTCTTCCTCCACCCCGGACACCCCGGGTTGGGAAAAGGAAAAGCAAATCCCCACAGGAGGAAGATGAGGATGTAAAAGTGAAGAGGCACCGGAAAGGCAGAGGAAGTGAAAGCGAAGGCCTTCCCTAAGGCCAACGCAACCCATCGGATATCGGGTGCTGGTAACAGGGGCACACCGGGACTGAGGGACTGGAAGTGCATGGTCTGCTTCGCCCCTGTGGCAGCACCAGACTCGCTTGTCCCTTTGGTGGCCAGAACCCATCGTGGAGAGCTGTGCCAGCCGGGGTTCACATCTTCCTCTTCATCACTTTGGCCCCAGCCCTCCCAGGAAAGAGGGGGAAAGGGTGTGGGAAAGGTTGGGGGGTAAAGGGGGGGCGGGGGGTGTGTTAAAGTTGAGGAAAGCATCTGCTTTGCAGAGTTTCCCAAACTAATCGGCATCTCAGCATTGCTGTTCTCATCCCGTAGCCAGAGGCGGGAGGTGGTCCTTGCAGAGAGTTGAACATTGTAACTAGGGCTGCATGCTCAACTCTGGTTCTGTTTGGTGGGCCAGGTGAAACTAAGAGTAACCATGCCATAGTAGAAATCACTGTAAAAAAAAAAAAAAAAAAAAAAAGAAAAGAAACAAAAAAAAACCTCAACAAAAAAATAGTGTAATTTTCTCAACTGTGATCTTGGTTATAATCTGTTTGAATTTTTTTTTTTTTAATCCAGTTTCATATACCTGCCAGGCTTTGGGGCAGCATAACCCAAAATGCCTGACTCCTGCTAGCACTATGTATTTCTTTCTCATTTACTTGCCTAGTTACAACTAGCTGCAATATAGGCAATAGAAAAGTAGAGCCTTACACGTGCACACACTCATTCCAAGTGCTATCCCAAGTAACGATGGAATATCACATCATTTAAAATAAGGTGTACATGGATATTCAGTTACGATAGCACGTTTCTATGAAGCAACTTGGCATTTTCAGTGGCATGTGAAAGAGGGGTCATACATCAACCAAGTTGTTTTGATGCTCGGTACATATGAGTAGAGAACAGCAAGACACTTCTGGGGAATAGAGTTATAGTAAACATGGAAAAATCACCAAAAAAAATATAAAAAAGATAAAAGGTAAAAAATAGGACAGAAAAATTAGAGTAAAAAGACATGACCCAAACATACCAGTTCTTACCATCTGTAATTGATTCCCAGTGAAATTGATGGGAAACCCAGGATCCAAATTACTTGCATTGGGTAGCAATGCCTTGACATGTTCTTTTAAAGAAAATAGATAAAGTAGATTGTTTTTAAAAAAAATAGAGAACGAAACTCTATGGAAAATATGTTCTTTCTTGGCAATTATTTCTTAAAAAATAAAAGGAATAAGTGTTCTTATCTGAAAATAAAAATAAAAATGTTCAAAGGGTATCACCACTGCAATTGTATTAATGCCACTTTGGACATGTTCTCCAAGTTGTGGTTGCCTTAATAAACTAAAAAAAAATTATTTTTTTTTGTACATAATGTAATTATAGAGCTCTCAGTCTGCATGGATGCAAACTGTGTGTGACAAATCGTCTCTCTAAATGGTCAGTTCGAATTGTACATTTCTCATTCAAGTTGTACGTTAGCCATGATTTAACTTGCTCCATTTCCACAGCCCAATTAAATGTTTCACTGAAACAGAGACTGAACATAAAGCTGTTCCATTGCAGTAACAACACTTATTAAAAAAAAAAGTCAGTTGTTGAAATCTAAAATAGGTACTTTCAAATATATTTCTTTTCTTTTTTGAGCTCTTTCAGTAAACTCAACACCTGGCATGGCAAGATTGATATTAAAATGGAAAGGGGATCGAAAATTCCAATAAGGAAGTGGGGACTGGGATTATTTAATGATTCACAAGCTGACTGCTATTCCCTTTTTTGAGAAATCTTGAACTGGCTTATTGCCAAGGAAACTTCAAATAGCATGACACTAAAAAAAAATCAAAACAACAAACCCAACAAAAAAAAAAGTCCCCACAAAAAAAAAAGTGTTTCTATTCTGTTATTTATTTACAAAAATAATATCAAGACTATGGTGTTAAAGGGACACTGTAAACATACAGCTCATTATTCTTAGAGACTGATTTTTCTTCTGCGATGGCACCTTAGCTTATTAAGTCTGAATGCATTTGGGCTTTGGATTGGGGTTGGGGATCTGTGAAAGGGGATATTTTTTTATTATTTTGTAAAGGCTGGAACAAATCTTGAGATCCAATCTCCTTAAAACTGATAAGAAGGATCACAGAGTTTTGTTTCCAGTTTGTTTTGCATCATTCGTCGTATTAATTTGTGCTTTTTGTTTTCCAATTAATGCAGCTTAGAAATAAACTGGCCGGTTGGTCGTTCTGTTACAACCATTTCGCTTCTCAGTTCTCTTGAATTAGCGCAGTGTTACTGACTGAAGTTGTAGGCCTGCAGAAAAAAAAAATGCTTCATCCTCCTGGAGCTCCTCCCTTCTTCCTTAAAAAACGGTGGACCGAGGTTTAGTTAATCCAGAAATCTTTTTTTTTTTTTTTTCCGCCTCTCCTCTGGGCCTGAAAGTAGGTGACAGTGTTGCTTAAAATCAAAAAAAACTATAAGTTTGGCATTCCAGGTAGCCTATAAGCTGAAACTAAGCCAAACAAGAACTTAGTTTTGGTTTTATCTTCAGTGATCTCTTTATTAGCATTGAAGGACATTTCAGGGTCTGAAAGGACCAAATTCTGTCATTGAACATCCATCGTGGCTTCAAGAGGAGTCAGACCTTACAGAGTGCCAAGGGTTGGGTTTAGGCTGGAGCTTTCTGGATGCGCTGGGATGCAACCCCTCCAAGGGAAGAGTCGCTGAATGGCTGCTGCTTTCCATGCTCCCAAGCTTTGGAAGAAAAAAAAAAAAAAAGCTCCTATCCTTCCGTAAAATATTGTCCAAAATGCTGCTGGAGGCACAGTGCTTAAGGAGAGCATCCACTCCAAGGGTACGACCCCATATGAGCAAAAAAATTAAGAGGTCCTTTAGGTCCTAGAGGAAGCAAGACTTGGTAGCTGTCAGTGTAGGATGGGCTCTATCCAGATGCCCAAAGTATGTTTTTCACAGCAAGAAGAGGCCAGTAGAGCATGATGCTGCGCTACAGCCTTGGCTGTTTGTCCAAACACCAGCCGGTCCTGGGTGGCAGGAAGATTAGCTTGTTAATTTATATGAAAGCAGGCTAAAAATACTGTGAGATGGCATTCAGAATTTGTGTTCTCCATGTTGTGTAGTCTATAAATATGATAAGCAAGTTGCTGACAGAATAATATTCTAAGGCGATGTACAACATGCGGATCATAAAGGATTTAGGTTTAGGGCTTAAGGCTAAAGTCCCACTCCTGCAGTTTATTGCCCAACAATACTCCAGTAATGAGCTTTTTGATTTATTTTTTTTTCCCCCTACTGCTAGGAAGATTTACTGAGGAACTCTTGAAATTCTCTCCACACATTAGCAAGAACTGTATAAAACCGGGGTGAAAGCCCTTTTTGCTTATTAAGACCAAAAAGACCTTGTGAATACCTCCGCTGTGTCACAGATTAACACACGTCTTAGCATGCTTCAGTAAAAACATGAAACAAAAATCCCATGGCTGTGAGCCATATGAAACGAGGCCACGGGTTTGTGCATTTTTTCCGTGGGTCTTGTGTTCTTCAACCCAGTGTAAAACCAGGAATGAGGACGAGCGTGTGGGGAGAGAGGAAAAAAAAACCAAAAAACAAACCACCAACCACTTGTGTCTCCAAGAGCTTCTTCATACTGCCAGTTTCTTGAGCCCTTCAATATTTGATTTCCTGTGAAGCACCTTGCAAGTTTTTGGATAACTGTCAACAGAAAAAAAAAAAGAGAAGAAAAAAAAAGAACAAAAAGTAAGTGATAATAGTCATCAGTTACTGGGGTATCCTACAGATTGGCCCATGACTCTCCACTTGACAGCAATGTGTTGGACCATTCGTGTAGAATATTCTGTTGTGTTCTTACATTTTTTGGGTAGCATCTGGTACAATGAGGTGCTGGTTTGTCACTGAGGCTTCAGAGCGCGACAGCAATATGACAAATACACAGGAATCGCTGTTCTGTATCGCAAAGATTGCCCCCAACTCTTATTTTCACAGGCCGTGATTCAGGACTGCACTTAAGCTCGTTTAAGTAGTATCCTGAAGAGTAAAACAGTAATTTAAAAAAAAAAGAAAAGACAGGAAAGAGCGGGGGGGGGAGAAATAAATATTATTTTCTGAATTGAGAAAACAAAGATCATGCCCTTGCAATGCCTCTTCCTTCCGTATCATCCAAAAACTGGGGTGCAGGAGTTCCGAGATAATTAGAAGCACATTTCAACAAAGGACACATATTTTGACATCTCCTTAAGATGCCTGCCTAGGCTGCATAAAACACTACGTAGTAAAAAAAAAGAAAAAGAAAAAAAAATGTAAAAACAGGAAAAAGCTGCCAATTGGACAACATGGGGAAGCAGTTCAACCCCATGTTGGTTTGTTTTACTTTTCTTTTTCTTTATTTTTTTAAGCTATTTCTTAAATAATAAATGCACATGAAGTGTTAAATATGTATATACTGTATTTCAAAAAAAAATTAAAAAAATCAAGCGAATGGGGCACAAGATTGTTCTATAAGTCGTGCTGGCTAATTTTTAGTTTGTATTCATAAGTGGTTTTTAAAAGCCTTTTTTAAAGTGTAATTTGCATGTTCTACTTTGATTGTATGTAAACATATTTTAGAGCAAAAAAATGTATTTGTATTTTATTGAATATAGAGGCAAGAAAAAACTTGTACATTGTTTGAAATGTTCTTTTTGTAACAGTTTTTATTCATGAAGCATTTTTGTACATTTAAAAATGGATATGGACTTGATGTTCTTTGAGGCTTAGATACATCTGGCATGCTTTAATGTCATGCTCCTTCATGATCTTAGATGTTGGTTTTTAAACATTTTTTTCTAAAACAAAGCTCAGTCTTTTCGCTACCAAATCAGGTTAGCACAGTATAGAGCACTTAACTAAAAAAAAAAAGAAAAAAAAAAAAAGAAAAAAAAAAGTTAATCCTATTCATATGTTATTCATTGTGTGAAATTAAAGGAATTCAATTCAGTCTAACATGAGTTGTGAATTCTTTTGTCTTATTTCCCATCTGTTTCCCATCACTAAAGAGTTTAATAGCTTTTGGTATACTAATACCATGCATTCACAAGCCCTCTTTATGGTAATGAAGAAAAACATGCTTTGGTTCTGTTCTTTTTTTCCTTTTCTTTTCTTTTTTTTTAATTTTCCCAGAATATCCTTTAAAAGTTAAAAATGGACTGTGCCATGGGCTCCATGGACAGAAGGAGGATTCACATTTTGAGGCTGTGTGTATCACCAAATGAATGGAAACGTCTCTGGTCCAAATTGTGTCCCCAGGCACCGGTGCGGTGGGACTTGCCACCCAGGTGGGATTTCTACCCCTGAAGCAGCTGGAGCATCCCTCTCCAGATCCCTGCAGAAGAGGGAGGTCCAGGGGTTGGGTGGATGAGGGTGTGACAGGAGCCAACCTTCTCCTCACTGAGCGTCAGAGATGAAGGACTGGAGGCCAAGGGGTATTTTCCATTCTGTGAAATCTCATGCTGTGACTATGGGACTGGGAGTTGTTTGTAGCATGGTTTGAACGGGTTTTTTTTTTTTCCCAAATTGCCACTGAGAGTCTTCAGCTGCCGTTAAACAGTCAGCCTCAACATCCACAACGTCAGATTTCCTCTTTTTCCACCTCCTCAGGATCCATCACCTTCCCCAGTGGCTCAGCAACACATGTATGGAAATTAAATCCTGTTTCATCAAGAAGGCAGCCATGCTCAGGCAGGAGAGATAACTTGATGTCCTCTCATGTTCTTCCTTTCTGAAGCTTTGTGGGATGGGTTGGGTTGCTGGGACCAACTCATCCAGCCACAAAGACAACCCTCTGATTCTGCTGTTTTCACAGCTCCTGCTCTACGTTACTGGAGAAGAGCTGCTCCAAAGATCTCAACTGTGGCGGTGTTTTGCCTTTCTCCTCTTTAACATACACATAGCCCCAGCTTTTGAGAGCAGTTTGCAAAAGCGCTGACATCTTCACTCACTGTTTTTATCACTGTGATGTATAAGCCACTCGTCTCCAACTCTAACCACATTTTTCTTGAAGACTCCGTTGGAAATGCCTGTGATCTGTCAAGTTTTGTGCTTGCTGCTGTAGTATCTCAGGACCACTCTCCCCTCCCTCCAGCTCTTTTCTGAGCTTTACCTCCCACCACCGCTGAGCTCTGCTGCGCTTCGGTGGTGTCACCTCGCAGGCATGATGGAGGAAGGCTGGGAGAGCAGCTGTTGGGAAGGCAAAAGTTGGGGATGTTGGGCTTCTGTCATTTGGGGGCTGGGTGGGTGAGGGACTCCATCTGTGAGTTTTTTGATGCTTTTTTTTTTGCCTCTGGTCTCTTTTTCACCAGGCTGTTGACACCATGTATGGTGTCAGAGCACCTTGCTCCTCACCAGTCTCCTTCAGGACAGGGAGGAGTCTTTGATCACCATCCCCATCTGCTTTTTGAGGGTAAAATCAGACTCTTGCTGGGACCTCTGCGACCATTTCATCAACTGCTCCAGCACTTTCTGCCCCTGTGAATTGAACCACTTCTTAGAAAATCTTTGAAGGTCTTAGGAAGAATATTTAGGAAGTGCACAAGCTCTGGTAGGTTGTGACTTTTTTTAAAGTACTCTATTTAGTGAGATACTGTTCTCTTGCCTCATTTAGCATGAGTTCGGTGTTTTCCAAATTTACTTAGAGTATTTTCATCATTCCTATCTGTTCTGAACTAACTGAAAATAATGAAAACACCAAGTGTATCAGAAACAACTGTCATCAGTTGTCATCACAGCTGTTCTTTCTGATTATTCTTTTTTTTCTGAGCATTCTTTGCTCATAGAAGTAATGAAGCTCTATGCAAACATTAATTCGTTATCCTCCATATTGTTGGAGTTTGAACTTGGGAGGAAATTTTGCACCCCACCCTCAAGGTATGGATAAAGAGACGAGTAATAACCCTTGGGTCAAAATATGATCTTAATTCACTTTTGATAGTGGAGGTTGTTCCTGGTTTTTGGGATAAGGATGCTGACCACAGTGACCTGAACGCATCCTCAACTGGCAGACACAACCCTCAAACCTCATCCTGGCTCTCCCTCATGGTACCATTTCCCACCGTCCCTACAGCTCTCTCATATTTTGAACTTATTTTGTGTCAATGTGCAGATGCCTACAAGCTTGTATGCAAGTTGTGCGAGTTCATTACATCATTATTTGTTATTCTGTAACAGAAAGCACGCACATAATTTTAGAAGAATTGTGCTGTTACTAAGGAGAAGAATTTTCCAGGGGATCAGAGGCAGTACCGTACTCCAAGCCCTTCAGTAGAAACCATCTGGTAAGTTCTAGAAAGCAAAAGGAAGCATTGATGTCATAGAATCACAGAATGGTTTGGGTTGTAAGGGACCTTAAAGACCATCAAGTTCCACTCCCCTGCCACGGGCAGGGACACCTCCCACTAGCCCAGGTTGCTCAAAGCCTCATCCAGCCTGGCCTTGAACCCCTCCAGGGATGGGGCATCTACATCTTCCCTGGGCAACCTGGGCCACACAGTCTCACCACCCTCACAGGAGAACATTTCTTCCTAATATCTAGTCTAAATCTGCCTTCTTTCAGCTTAAAACTGTTAGCCCTCTTCCTGACACTACATGCACTTGTAAAAAGACCCTCTCCACCTTTCTTGTAGCCCCCTTAGAAGGGTTGTAAGAGGAGTTTAACAGAATGTTAGTGCAATCGTAACTAATTTTGTTATGACGATTGATATAACACAGAGCAAGACCTACTTGTTCACATCCTCAGTTTATGCAGATCAGTACCATCAGCTTTGAATGTGTTAAAGCAGTTTGCGGGAGTAAAGGATCTATTTTCATTTTCCTTATGGAAACTAGGCATCACAAAGTGGCTTTGTAGTGCTGCTAGTAATATGATGCAATACAAACTACTCTTGCTGTTGCCTGGAAGAAATGTCGTATTGATAATGTAGACCTTTATTAAAAAGTAAAATGTTTAAAAAAGTCATTCAGCAATATTAGTAGCCAGGTCACCATGGATTTATAAGAACTGTGGTGGAAAGAAGAGAGGAAAGGAAGTGGAGAGTCCTTGTGAAAAAAAAGATGAGACACTTTTATATGGATCAGGAAGATACTTTAAGTATTTACTTCGTTTGGGGACTCTTTTGCGCTTAAAAAAAAATTCTGCAAAGTTTCTCCAGGTCCTAGGTATCATGGAGTACGTCAGCCCTGGATAAATCAAACCCGGTGTTTCTTCTGCAGTGCTGGGAACAGCTGTAGCTTGTATGGTGTCTGTTTGCCTGGTGGGTTTTATCCCCTTCTGGATCTCCCCCAGTCAGTGATGCAAAACACAGAACAGGGATTCTATAACTTCTCTAGCATTTTGCAGGTGACCTGCTCCAGAAAAGGGGAAAAATCTCAGTAATAATTGTTTGATTGGCCTCGAGCATCTTTGGGAAGGCATGAAAAATTAGTTCCCTGTCTCCATTCTACTCCCGCGTGCGCTCGTATCTGGCAGTTCTTAAACTGCCCCACAAATGTTAATGGTGAATAATGTTCCGATTGAATCAATAGAAGTTTTGTCATTGACTCAAAGGGAACAAAATTTGCTGATTTAGCATGCCACAATACTATTTGTGGACTGAAATAGCTCTTAGTGTCTTCTACTTGCCTTGCCCGATATTCTGTTTATATACTCAAAGAACAAGTATATCGAGCAGAAAATGAGTTTAAAAGGGCAAACTGTGAAAGCCCTCTGTAAGGTGAAGGCAAGAAAGAGAGCACACCAAGAGCATTTGCAGTGAGTATTTTCAGAACACGGCAAGAACACAATTAGAAAAGGGGATGAGATGTGATGTCTGAAGGCAGCAAACGACAATGTGCCAGAGCTGTAATGAAGATAATGACAAAGGAGGGCACTGCTTCATTTTCTAGAAAAAAAAAAAAAAAAAAAGCACCACACTTGAAGGGGAAGCGATGAGTTCAGAAACACAAAAGGACATTCAGGGAAGGGAGGGAGAGGCTGGAGGATATGAATATTTAGGTCATGGTAAGAGTATAAAAATGGATCTTGTGAGAGAAGATGGAAGAGGCAGCCTGCTTGCTTACTGGGATTTTATCAGTGCTTTCTAAGCTGACACAGCACTCATCATTTATCCTCATTAGCAGCTACCATCAGGGCAGAGTTAGTGACCATTAGTCCCCAGTTCTCTCTCTTTAATTTGCAGATAAATAGATAGTTACTGAAATAAAAAAAAAAAGAGTAAAACATGCTTTAGCTGAATTATTGGTACTTACAGGTTTCCTAAAATCCAGGTCAAGGATTAACAAAGTTCTGGCAATAAATCAGCAGCTGTACAGAAGTCTGCTTACAAAGAAGAAACTTCAAGCAGATGACATCTCTGATATAAATGGACCTAGCTTTATTTACTTCAGATATATTATAATGACCTTTAGATGCTGTTAATCCCATGGCTTCCCATGGACAATTTATGCTGATTGAACATCTACCCCGAGTATCCAAGGATCAACTTCTTCCACCTGCTATGAGATGTAGGTATGGTGTCTGATGTATAGGATGTCCGCTATGAGATGTACTTTCTCAGGGGGATGCAAGGCACTCTGTGGCCAAGAACAAGCCATTGTGCAATCCCGTTTGTTGGAGGAAGCAATTGAAATACTGAGAAAATGAGACCCATATCATCCAAGCTGTTCAGTGCTATTGGGTATTTCCATTTTGAGGTACCGTATCTATCTCTGTGTTGTCTGCATGTTTTAAACAGAGGCCATGGAGGTGGTTGAGGTACACAGATTTTCCAATATGTGAATCTTGGTGACATTTGTAAAACTGAGTAGAACAAAAATGAAGAATTTGACCTGAAGCCAGCTATTACATTTTTTTGTCAGGATACCATGAGAAGTGTTTTTTGTTTTGCTTTGTATTCAAATGGTGGTTCACCAGTATGCTATCTCCAGAATGACCAGGTTCACCCTGAGGGACCAGATCCTATCAGTGAAGAATGACTTTGCTTTTTATTCTTGCAGAAAAAAAAAGAGGCAGCAAGCCTGCCGGTGGTCTGAATGGCTGTTTTCTCAATTCAGAAAATCACATTAGCAGACACTTATGGAAATTCAGGACGTAAGATAAACAAGAACTTTCATTTAACCTTTGGTTTAGTGCCACTGACATCAATACAATTTAAACACTTTAAAATTAAGTAGATGATTAATTGCTGCTACAAGAACAAGCATTTACCTGACTTCCAATTCCAAAACCTAGTCCCAGTTGACCAAACTGATGTTTAATTATTTTATTGAGTGGAAATAGGAATTGATCAACTCCTGTTTTAAACGATCTCCCAAAGTGTTCCTAGCCCCAGGCCTCAGTTTACCATGAGTGGATCTTGTATGAATTGAAGGACTGTTTGTTAACATTACCAAAAGCCTATGAATTCCTAGCAAGAGAACATCTTTATCAAGACTTCCATGACAGGACATTCTCACCAAGACAGCTTCTTTATTTATTTCTTTTTAACCATGAAAAATGAGGCCATGTCATTTACACAGCAAAGTGAAAATGAATCTTTAAACCAGGGCAAGAGTTTCTTTGTCCTTCTTTGCTGCAGCCACATGTTTCTGTCCATCTTTTGTTACCTCAAAAAAAAAAAAACATGAAATCCTTTCTTTTTTCAGCTTTCTATAAATAGTTCTCAAGCATGTGTGTTCACATTGGGCAGGTTTCTGAAGATACTAACTCTGTAGTTTTGGATCTGTCATTTATTTATATCTGCACTGATAAGAGTGTCCTGAAAACGATAGCTGTCTTGTCTGGCTGCTTTGATATTCAGATCATAGACTGGGCAAGGACGTTGTGGGTGAATCGCTGGAGGTGACAAATAAACGTTTTGCTCCATCTGCCTTGGATTCAAACACCGAACAGGAAAAAAGAATATGAAATCCCTGACATGTCAAGAGAATCCTGAGTTCCTTCATGCTAGATTCCTAGATGTGCATGTGGGGGAATCTTTTGAGAGTTATTGCATGCCCATAAATCCAATGGCCTTTTCCAGGCTTAGCCAACCTGTGTTTCTGCTCTGTTCCAGGAAGTGGTAGCTTTGAAACACCATGTCAAACGAGTACATTGTGTTTCCTGCACATCCTGCTTTATTGGAGGTTAATTCCTCCTGACGCTTGCGGTCTGCTGCTGCCAATTAAGTCAAATGTATTTTATGCTTTCCTTTTCTGTTGCCTTACAGGCTTTTGTCAGAAAATATTTAATAAATAAAACTTGCCAAACATTGTTAAATGATACGGTCTGATGATTTGGAATAAACACCCAGACTTTAACGTATCAGAAAGGTTGAGAGAGGGGAGAAGGAAGTTCTGGAAGGACACCCAGCTGGATGCCAACCACACAATACTCAGCCGCCAACCACAGTGCTAATCTCTTCGTGCTAGAGGACTGTTGCAAAAAGCAGAAAATGGGACCACAGGTCAAGCAAGGCATATAGAGTTGTTTCTCATGGAGTGACACTGCACTGTGTTATTTTTGGGAGAGGATAAAAACTGACTGCGCTGGGAGAGTGGTACAGACAACAGGACCAAATGGACTCTTCCATTGCAGGCCCATCTCTTCCACCTCGCATTTTCCATCCATTTTGTCATCATTCCTGGTTTTATTCCTATTTTCTGTTCCTGTGTGGAATCTCTGAGTAGTCTCAAGCTTTAGAGAAACAGCTGGGACAGCTCAGGCTCAAGATTTGCTAAGAGAAGGTATATTCAGTTGAGACACCAGGATATCCAAAATATGTAAAAATGCGTCAGATCTTCTGAACTAATAAGATTTATTTTACTGCTGTTCTGTGATTCCCACCCAGCACCAAGGTACTACTGTGATAGGAGACAATCAGTTAACTTCCTAGGTGAGATTTTATTGTAACTGGAGAAGATAGGCAGCAGGTCAGAGGCAGCAGAAATACCACCAAGACGATGAAGAATCCCAGCATGGTTGACACTGTATATCAGTGTATTTCAGATTCCTGAATGGCTCCATGGTCCTTGTTCCCATTATTTTACTTCACTAGCAGATTTTAGAATAAGTTTCAGATGGAAAATTAAGACCAAGGAAAGAGAGCTTCCTGCTCCCTCTCTTAGTGAACAAAAGAAAAACCTAGCACCTGACAGCTTCCTATACAGCAAGTACAATGTGCTTTACCCAAATGACACTTTAAGATTTTCCATAGGATAAATCATGACTGCCAGAGGCACTAAACACTGTGCCTAAAGTGGTTTGACTAGATGAGAAAACAATAGTTTACTGCACTCTGCTTGCAAATCCATGCACAGATCCTTCCAAGGGATATTGTCATAGTTTGACCCCAGCTGGCTATAAACACCAAGCAGGTGCTCACTCACTCTCCCTGCAGTGGGACTGGAGAGAGAATCAGAAGAGTGAAAGTCAGAAAAGTCGTGGGTTGAGATAAAGCCAGTTTAATAGGTAAAACAAAAGCTGCATGCACAAGCAAAGCAAAACAAGAAATTCATTCGCTACTTCCCATCACTGGGCAGGTGTTCAGTCATCTTCAGGACAGCAGGGCTCCATCACGTTTCACGGTGACTTGGGGAGACAAACACCATTGCTTTTACCCATTTTGTTAGACTGACTGAGAGATAAATAAATCCTTCTTTTCCCTCAAATTATCTTATATGTTTGTTAATCTCTTTTAATGTTATAGTAAAGGCTTACTACGGTAACAAGCTCTGCCTGCTACATTTCTGGACTCTTAGTTAAAAGGTTCTGATTTTCTATCAGTTCTAAATAATTCAAGTGCAACAAACAGCATATATGTACAGTATGATCTAGTTATCTGCATAGAGATCCTGGTGAAATGACCCCATGCTATGCATCAAGAGAGCTGGCTCTGAAATCGGAAAGTGGTGTAATTATGTATTTAATTATGTCACCTCAGGGACAGAGTCATGCAGTCTGTACTGTTCCCATCTGAACTAGTAGTTCTACAGCAAGGTGTATTTGGGTTGGCACTGGCTTGGAGATTTTTTATCTTTGTTGTTAAATGAACATACATACGTAACTTACAAACAGACTTTAGAGTTGCATCTTCTCTCATCGTTTATCTCTAAAGATAAATCTCTATCTAGGAGTAGAGGTCCATGATATAAATGTACCTTTATATTGTGCCGTTGTTCTCCAAAACTCTTATTTTCCCTCCTTACCTCTTACTTATGTTTATTCCACGTATCCAGTCTTATTAATATTTCTTTCCCCTTCTTTTCATCCTTATTTCTTACTTAGATCAATTCTCTTTAGTATTGGTGAAATACACTGCGAAGCAGGAGCGGTTTGTCGTTCCCTCGTTCTGGGCCACAGGTTGTGTTTGGGTTGCTTAAGGAAAGGCATTTATTGGGTATAGTTGATTTTATCTCATTAGATACTTATCTTCCATTTAGACTAGATTTTTGGCAGGTTAGATTTTTGGCAACATTTTTATAGGAAGAAACATAATGCCATTTTGGGGAATAATTTACAACATTTGAGAACACTTTCTTTCTTGATTTTTGCATAAAGATGAGAGATGTTCATGATTGTAGAGGGAAGCAGAAAGTAAAGTTTGTAGCTGCTTTCTGAGACAGTAGCTGGTGACACAAGTGGTAGTGAGTCAAGAATGAATTATCAGGACATCAAGAAGTTTTTTATAAAAATTTATTTAACAAACACTTAAAGTAACTAATGTTAATATCATACCCCTTTTAAACAAAGAATGGTTCCATGGTACAGCTCAAAAATAAGTCTGTGAAATATTTCTTATCACTCTCAGTTAATTACTTGGGTTATCCCATTCAATAGCACATTCATTTCCATCCTATGCAGCAGTACTATGAGTTTTCATGCGTCAGGTGCCCTTATCACCTCCCAAAACTTAGGCCAGAACCTATTTTCTTCTGCTTCTGTGCAAGATGAACAGAAGCTGCAAGGAAGAATAAGAGGTTAGCAATGACCCTAAGGGTGTAAGGGGGCTGCACACGCAAGGGAACATTTTTCTACAGGTGTAACACACAGAGAAGTTCAGAGTTGTGTCATATAAGTCAAGGGAAGAAAGAGGGCTAAACCTTTTCCTGGTTAAATGAAATCTAAGACTACATGGCACAAGTGAACCAAGAGACAGTTCGTCAGCCTCGTGTGTATCCCTTAAGGGGATGTGACAACACTCATTAAATCCTGAAATTAAATAATGGTACTGAATCTGCAATTATATTGAAAACGGTAAATTCAATTAAAGTGAAGGAATATACTTTATTTGAATTTCTCACTTGGTGGCTTTTTGGTACATGTAAGTAAGAGGATAAGGAGAAAGTGCCTGTTGTAAGGAGAAAATGCTCATTGTTCAGATTGTGCTGGGTTAAGTGAGGAGCACATTCAGAACCTTGCATAGAATCACACCGTACAACAGAGCTCATAAAGAAGGAACAGGCACTCAGGGAAGATCATCGAATCGTAGCATCATGGAACAGTTTGAGCTGGAAGGGACCATGGAGGTCATCTAGTCCAACCTTCCTGCAGTAAGCAGGGATGTGGGTTTTTGTTCCGGATTCATAGCTTTTCTCCATTTCTCTGTTTTTCTTTGCATAATTTGTATTAGTCCTTCCCATAACACATAGCTTATGGTCTCATTATACTGGACAATATATAAATATATAGTCTTACGAAGAGTACTGATAAACTTAGACACACAGAGTAGCTGCATTTTGGAAGACAAAGACTTAGGAAATCATAGAATCATAGAATCACAGAATGGTTTGGGTTGGAAAGGACCTTAAAGATCATCAAGTTCCAAACCCCCTGCCATGGGCAGGGACACCTCCCACTAGCCCAGTTTCTCAAAGCCTCATCCAGCCTGGCCTTGAACACCTCCAGGGTTCCCTCCTGCGCTCTTCCCCAGGACAAATGATACAAACCTGGAAAAGATCAAGAGTAATCCTGGGAGAGGCCTAAGTCTTTGGCAAGGTCCAACCTTTCAATTGTCTAAAAAGCCGCCACCTCACCCTAATCATTAATGGTTTCTCTTGGTTTTGGAAGCTCCCCAGGTTTGCAACACTGGATTTCAGCATATCCCTACCTGGCTGGTCAGGCTCCGTCTGTCGTCACAGGTAAGCTCTTTCTCTCCATGTTTTTTTGGGGGTGATGGTTTTGTTACATATCTGTTAGATGATATGTCTGTCAGATTAAGTTTGGTCTGCTACTTTCTTTCAAAGCGTGGTAGATGCTTGGGTGTTCTCCGGCATGTCAAGAAACTGAGTGTGAGTCTGTCGCTTCTCTTTCCTGGCAGAGGAGTCTGCTGGTGTACAAACACACAGCATCAGCTGCAGATGCTGTTACCTCTTCCTTCCATCGTGAAAGAAAACAGTTTTCTTGGCTTCTTTCCACTGGAGGCTCTGGCCTTTGATCAGAGAGCAGTGGGTGGTGTGTCCCTGAAACTCTAAGATAACTAAGACATAAAGACTGTGAATTTTGTGGGGTTTTTTTTTGGACACGCACAAACCCTTAGCAGGTTTGAAAGCTGCTTGTTCAGCAGACTAACACTACTCATCTCCTCTCTCTGCTTTTTGCAGTCAGTTGCATCTTGAGTTGCCTGGGTCTCCCCATGCCGGTGTTGGGAGTTTAGGTGCTCACTTTGAGATTGCAGAGTTGGCTTCGGGAGGCAGATATTTTGAAAAGCTTTTACATTCTTAGCATCTGCTTAGCCCTTTGCAGCTGCCATTTCACTGCGGGCCTTGAGGGTAGATTGGAAGGAAAAGAAAAATAGCTTTCAGGATGGATTAGTTTTGGGAAGAGTATTCTGTGCCAAGGGCAGTGCAGAAAGAAGTAAACATTCAAGCAGACAAGGATGACATCATTTATTCAGTGGAACTGACAGGGGCAATGTGAGAAGCTGTAAAAGCAGATAAGAGGACTGAGGTTTGAGGGCAAGGCATTAAAAACTGGAAAAGGGAGAACGAAGCAGCAATGTTTGCTTTTCTGAGCAGTCCTGTGTCTAAACTGTGCCTGTCCGTTCATTTGTGCTCAAATATCATTTGAACTGTGTTCTTCATAGGGTCTTTACTGGGTCATCTTGATACTCTAAGCTTTCAGAAGAGTGGAGCAGAGAGAAAAAATGTTCAGCTGTAGTTTTAGGAGAAAAAACACATTGTAGGGATGTGGAATATCAAGGCACTGCTTTATTAGGTAAAATCAGAGGTGGAAAGAGGTTCAATAAAGTGGGTTGAATAGAATCATAGAATTGTAGAATCATAGAATTATAGGATGGTTTGGGTTGGAAGGGACCTTAAAGGTCATTGAGTTCCAACACCCCTGCCATAATAATAAGATAAATAATAAGAAATAATAAGATAAATAATAGAGAAACAATAAAGAATAAAAATACCCAAGTTTGGATTTGACGGAAGAAGCGGCTCTTTCAAAATATTGCATGTCTGGGGCAAAAGAAGGATAAGAAAGGATTGTCCACAGAACTAGACTATGATGTTCTGGAGAACAGGGACAGTTATTTTGTTTGTGGCTGTAATAAGTTGCAAGTGCCAGCAAGTTCAATAGGAGAAGCTGGAATGTCACCAGGTGGAAGATGAGGCCCAAATATGGCAAATTGAGAACAAAGTTAATTCTGTAAGTCATGGATAATAGCTGTTGTGAATAAAACTTATTTCTGTGCAGGACTTGATGTTTCTCATGGAAACCAGCTCGCTTCAGTACCTGTTGCTCCAGTTAATAATACCTTCTCTTCTCTGTCCTACTTATGCTGCAGTATAAGTTGCCTCTACAACTGTTTTTGTTTTCTTCTTTGGCCTTTATTTTTTTTTCAGTAATGTGACTTCATTCATTTTTAAACTTTTGCGTTCTTGATTCATCTTTCATCTTGTTTTAGATATGCATATTTGTTTTCAATGTATGTTCTAAGTTAAATGTTATTGATATTAATATCCTATGGCAAAGCCATTTAAGAACTAATTATTTCCCTAGTCCTTAAAAGGGAAGAGAATTTGACCTTATTTGATATTAGAGAGGTATCATGTTAAACTACCAGTAGCAGTATCGATAGCATCCTCCGGATGCTGATTTAGAACCCCAGTGATCTGGATTGCTTACTGTTTTTCATTGATTGTAGGAGACATCTGGTTTACAGCCTCACTCCAGCATCCACCCCAAAAGAAGGACAGTGATGTAAAGTTTGGGTGTGCGTAGACTTTGGCTGCTCTTGAAACCCAATAGCAATTCTACAGTCCATACACATACATCCAGTGTTACAATTATTCACTATTTTCTAGGGGAAAATAGTCACTTTTACAACATGTACGTAATCCACTACCCACTTTCTACCTATGAATATTTTGCTGGTTGCGCTGGGAAAGATGGAGAAAGAGAGAAAGAAGGGACTCTCTGGAGACCTCACACCTAACAGAGATGACCCTTGGGCAAAGCTCGTCTTTCCTACTACAACCCCAAAAAGAGGTAACATCAGTAAGCTGATGCTTCTGCATGGAGGTGTTATCTGGCCTTTCATTAGAAATCAGGCATCTTATGTGCTTGGCCAAAATGGAAACAGGTTATAAACACAGCTCACAAAATGTGTCTTCCAGTACAGCTGTTGGCGGCACATAAACTTCTTCAGTCACACCTTGTGAGTTGTTTTTCGGGAAAGGTGTGTGGCTTGTGGGGTTTTTTTTGTTGTTTTGGGGTTTTTTAGTATTTATTTTTTCTTAAGCTGATATGAAAAAGGAGGAAGGATGAGGGTTTACAGGAATCATGCACTTGGTTTTCGTGACAGGGTCTCCCATCAGGTTCTGGACTCAGAAGAAGTAGTTTTTTCTCATAGTGGAAACTGGATTTAAGGATTAAAATAATCTTTCGGACACGTGCCTTCTTACCCACAGCAGTAAAAACTGTTCCCTCCAGTGAAAAGGACACATGCACATGCACATGCACTCACACATGTCCAGCACGCAAGACAGAAAACAGACATTGTATGAAAAAAAGGCATTTATCTTCCCAAAATCTCACTGGAACATCACATCTGAAGCCCTGCTTTATCCAGAAATACTAACGGGTGGAATGGACTGAGTCATTGCGATAGTCCATGTATCATAATTCATGTTATGACTGCCCTACTGAGTCCTGTCAATGCATATATACACCTGTAGAGGATAATTTAAAGGCTTTTGTGATCTAGATAGGAAGTTGAACAGTTCAGATGTAAGACAGAGCAGGTATTAGACAGCCCTGCCCCAAAGTTTTCAGAGACTTCTTGGGAATGAATAGAGATGACCGCAAATTTCCCAGTGAGAATTAAAAGTTGTGTCACTGTTACAATGCTTTCAGATGATAGGGTTACACCTATAAATGGTGGCTGCTTCAGTATGTCTTTTACCCCTCCAATAAATACTCTGAGCTGTGATTTAAAGAACGGCAGCAGCAGCCTCTGCATTTGTTTAGATTTTACAGCCCATTTATTTTTTCTCATTCTCCTAGCTGAGGATAATTATTTTTTAATTAATCATACATAAACAAAACATTTCATCTCTAAAAAAGGACCATAAAAACATTTATAATGGCAAATATGCGTATTCTGAATTGCAAATCATGTACTCTGATTATTTAGTTTTATTGACCGTATGTTATTTTTTCTACCTGTTCTTTTTTAGATTTCTACTTAAGAAAGGAGAGAAAAGGTGTGCAAGGTATCAATTCAACATTGTTTTTTTCCTGTAGAAAAGGCCAGGGAAAAGAATCTGTCAACTTGCCTTGACATCAACCATCTGTAAATTCATCATTTTTCAGCTCTCTAGGTAATTTAGTTTCAGCCAAAATGAGCATTCTCAATGTTGACAAATGGTCTTACTACATTTCCCCAACAAAAGTAGTTTTGTAGGAGATTTGACCTTACAGAACTCTTGTTTCCCTTGAAAAAACTAGAAGCACAAGAAAAAAATCTTTATGATTAATTGCCACTTTTTCAGCTATTGGTTTGATTAAGAACATGGCAACGGGTAGGTTCACAACACTACTGTAGTTCAGTAACTGATTCATAAACTCTAGAGTTTGAATCTGCATTTTTATAGGAAACTTTTTCCTTGGTGATGACTAAAGAGGATTTTCTGACACTCTTCTTGGCTTTCTTATTAATGTATGCATTATTTTTGTTCCTTTACCATATCACATTCCCAAAACATAGTAGGGTGAAAAGCTACATGCATAGAGTCCTGGATCATATTCAGTGTCTACTGAATTAAATCTTTGATCTAATGATTCACATAATTTGTTAACTTCCACTGAAAGGTTTTTCTCTTATAGAGTGCCTGATTTCCCGTTTCACCATTATGATTATAGAGTTGAGGGTAAAAAAAAGCATCACAGGAAGATTATGTAGTCTATTCCCATGCCTTAAACTAAATTCATGCCTAAATTCTCTATGTCATTCATGCAGATGTTTACTTAACTTCTTATTGAAGACTTTCATGACTTCCCTGGGTAATATAATACAATAGTAAATCCTCTAATGCTGTTAAACTGTAAAAAATCCTGCTGCAAATTCAGCCCATTATTACTCTTCCCACACCTAGGAAACAAGGACAACAACTCTTCCTCCTGCCACAGTATTTTTTATGTGTTTCAAAATGGTTATGATGTCTACTCCTGGTCTCTTTATAAATTAAATAACTTTGGATGTTTCAATTTTTCCCAGCTGTTCCAATCTCTAAACTTCAGATCATTTCTGTTACCCTCTCCTGAATTTCTTCCCTCCTCCACTTAATTCCGGACTTCCTTTGTGGTGCTCAGAACAAAATTGTCCAGATGAAGTTTCAACAATGTTCATTAGATATGCTAATTTCTTCCATTTATGCATCCTCATAAGGTGGTGTCTTATTATCACCAATAATGCTGTTGATTTTGTTCAGTTTTGTATTTGCTATTACAGATCTTTTCTACAGGGCTGGACCAGTCATCGTCCATCCTGGAATTTTAGAAATTATTTTTATTTATATAGTTGTTCCCTATTATTTTGGCTGAAGTGTATTTTTTTTCTTCAGGTCATTACACTAGTTTTTTACAAGATCAACTTGAACTCTAAACCTCCGGGAGGCTTGCATCCTCCATTTCTCTTCAGCTTCACATCATTTGTAACTTCAGTAGGCATACCTACTCTTCTATAAATCAGGTCATTAACTGAAATATTACAACGCTGGGCTTTTCCCTGCAGAACTTCACCAGAAATAAATCAATGATGACTTTTCAGAAGTTTTGTTTGGACTATACATCCTTAGTTGCCTTTAAAGTGTTTCATGTTGATGTCACAGGTACAATTACACCTCATACCTGTCACATCCCAGTGTGTCATGGTGGCGAAGGTAGACACAGTCTAGGTCTCACAGATAGAGCTGGCTTTCAGAAGATAAGAAATTTCAATTCATTTTGCTCTAGTATTAGCAGATTTGACACAATTATAGACTGTCGGGGCTGTTTCAAAGACATCTTGAATTATTTTTATTGGAACGTTTTCCCACTCTCAGTAAAATTTATAGCAAAGTTGGCATTAAGTTCATGGTTTAATGCATTATCTAGATTAGTTCTGAGAAAACTTTGTCTTCTAAGAAATCTTTTATGTGCTTGGCCATGTCTCCTTCCTCGTCAGTTCTGTTGTATATGTTCTCCAGAAGATTTGGTTTACGTGCTTCGTTCTCCAAGATGTATCTCTTGTCTTATTCGTCTGTCTTATTTGTGTACTTTCCTTACCCTCCCTGCTTAGTTGGCCTGGTCTTGTTACTTGATGCCCCCTGCTTAGTATTCAAAAATATATATCGGTCATAGAATTTGATGTAATGTTGAACCAGTTTCACATGGTTCATGCTTTGCCATCAACACTCCAAAGACATTAATTCATAGATGTGTAAAGGAAGCTATTTTCAAACAAATTATTTGTAAATATTTACTCTTTTTTCCTTGGTCCATTGGTAGTTGTTAAACAAACTGGTCTCAATTCTATTTTTGGCTCAAAAGGTACCTTAGGGAGTTGAATGGGTTTTTTCTACACTTTTTTCCTTAAGCTTCTGCTGATAGGCACCATTGGAGGATAATTATCAGTTCACTCAATATTGGAATGCAGAATACGGATTGGTAAATTTTTCATATACTTTTCTTAGTTACAATTCTCTTTTCGGTTCTGTGCTTTTTTTCACAATATTCTTTGCCTGTTTGTACAACAATTTCCCTGGCAGCTGTTTTAAAAAACAGCTCTTGGCCCTTCTCTTCCTGATGATGATTGTGTCTGGCTCTCCCCTTGAGAGTCATGGCCAGCAGATGATGGTGTAAGACTTTCTTTTTTCATGCTGTCCTGTTCAGCTATACCTCCATGCTCACCTCTGCCACTAAAAAATGCAGTTTAATAGTAAATGAAGCATATTTCTAAAACACCGCACATTAGCTGCATAGTTAGTGCTGCAAATCCATTTTTGTCCTGCACCTGGAAGAAATCAGTGCTGTTAACTTCTTATTTTCCCCAAGCATTAAATTTACGCAAGACTAAATTAACATGAAATTCCTCTTCAAAAGATCAGGTTATAAATGAAAGGAAAAGTGCAGTTAAAAATTTGCCCATAACAACATTTTCACTATTTACAAAGGTCAATCTTCACCCATAGCACGTATAGGTAATTAACTACTGGTCTACCTTGCCCAGGATGAAGGATATTTTCCTCTACTTTTGGTTATTTTGTCAAGGTTTTGACAGCAGAATTTAGAGCTTGATGTAAGAATTACTGAGTAACTTTCCACAGCCTGTGGTAAGCAGGAAGCAGATGAACCCCATCATTCTGCTTGGCCTTGAAATTTATTGCTATAGAACAATAATAGTGAGGAAAAAAAAAAAAAGGTTGTCTAGTGCAATTTTTCCATTTTGTTTTAAGGAATTTATTATCTAGAGTAAGGATCCTGAAATATAGAGAGCAGACCACAAGCAAGAACATAAATTTCTGTACAGGCACTTCCACTCTGCATTATGAACCTGCTAGCTGCTTCTTTCTTTCTCAGTCCCTTGGATGTCTCTTTGCCAACTGCTATAAATGCTTCCAGCAGAAAGTACCATCAAAAAGCTATAGTAAGTGTTTTAGTTTTCCTTAAAACAACCTTAGAAGCTGGAAACAAGTAGAATACTAATCAACATTTGATGAGCCACTGCTCTGCAGGCTGGATGGGAAAGCTCTTCCGACATTAGATTTCCATGGACTGTAGCTTGTAAAGTTCAAAAATGTCAAACATCATAAAATCATACCTTAGTTCACCAGTAATTTCAGGGCTGCGAGTTACTTGGGTCACGTACGATAACATCCAATTGTAACAGTCAACTGCATTAATCTCTATTAGCTGTGGGTTTAACCCGTTATCACTGATTTTCAGTTTTGTCCCAAAAGGGAAGGGCTTAGCTATACAGAAACATTAAAACCTACTGCCTCGTGTCCAAAGCAAACCGGAAATCCTTAGTTAAGTCTGGCCACTGCTCTCAAATAGCTCAACGTCCAAATCCTGGTGGGAAATCAAAGAAGTGGCTCCATGACACGTAAGCAGCGTCTAAGGAAAAAAGTAATTCATCTCAACCAGAACAAACAATCAAAATGCAGTGCAAAACCAAGACGTGTGTTCTAATGGGGAGAAGGAGCATCATCTTACAGAAATGGACTGAATAAGAAATAAAGCTTTATATAAATTATGCACAGTTATTAACACAACTGATCTTGTGACACAATTTTTGGGTTTGTACAACTCCTCACTGGTTCTGGTGGCAATTCAAAATAATTGCAAGCCTCCAGCTGGCAAAAAACAGACTTTGAGGACAGCTACAGCATAGAAATGCAGTATCCACGGAACCAGCTGGAGGTGTGAACGCACCGGAGTTTACACTAGCAAGTGCATTGTGAACACAGCTCAGGAAGTCTATTTAGAAACAGCCATTAATAAAAAGAACTCAGGGAAAATGAAACACAGCGATTTGATGTGAACCATGTGCTCTCCCGGCTCAGAGTTCCAAGGCGATGGCTGCCGAGCCGCATGTGGCTCTTCATCGCTCAGCATGGGGGCTCTCGCTCAGGTCTGAGCAGTCGGCTTTTCGCAGCCGCTGGCCTGGAGGAAAACCAGGCAGTCTCCAGCAGAGATTCAAAGAGACAGCCTGAGACATGTGGAGGGGTACGGGAGGCTGGCAGTGAGTGATGCTGACCGAGTCGGATGGAGCGAAGCCAGTAGCAGAATGATAATGCTGCATCTCCAGGACAACAGCAGCTGCCATCCTGCCCTGCTCCTGCAACCGCTGGACCTTGTAACCCAGTGACAAGCCACGCTGGAAAGAGAAATGCACCAGCCTCATGCTTCAACCCACAATTCAGCCGGTTTTCATGCCAGTGGAATTAACACCAGCATGAAATGAGCCATCCATGCACAGCGAAGGCGTGTGGGTCTGCAGCAGTCCTTGTAAACCTCCCTACAGGACTTGGTTCAGCGATATTCTGCCACACATACAAACCAGGGCGTGAAACGTGACCAGCTTGTTATTCCTGACTTGGCAAAGCAGCTAACCGTGCACTGAAATTGGTTTGTGCTTTAACTCACGTTTAACTGCTCGGCTGCACGGCGGTGTCAGGAGTTGCGGTATTTCCTCCAGGGACCCTGCACCATGTATCTGGAACGGCTGTGGGGTTTCTCTGGGCTCCTTACTTGGAAAAGACTCTCCTCCCTGCCATTCCTGAGCAAGCCACATGGCTGGAGATGAAATATATTTGCAGGCTGGTGTGGAAGAAGTTTGCTGGGTTTCTTCTTTCTGTCCTAGGGACAGAGAATGTCGCTCCCTAGAGTTGCCACTCGGGCACTTTACAGCAGCATTAAATTCACACTTTAAAATGAGAGGACTGACAAGACAGAAGGCAGGATTTTAGCATGTTTTAAGGTTTTGGGTTTTTTTACATTAATTGCCTTAACACCATCTCTTACTTCCACCCTCACTCCCAGTCTTTCTGCTTCCGTGGGTGTTCCCCCCTCATCTCTGGGTTCTACCTTCATGCAAGGTCCTCTGCGAGGGTCTCCAACCCCCTGCGGTGGCAGGAGCCACAGCCAGATGGTCCCACTGGTGAAAACAATGAAATGCCACCCAAGGCATGAACACCACAGACGATATCCAGTGGTGCTCCCATGGGGCAGTTTTCTGTAATATTTCTGTTTCTCTGCTGTACTCAAAGCATCTTGTAAGCATATATTGAAAGGTAAATTTAGATGAGATATTAGGAAGAAATGTTTTCCTGTGCGGGTGGTGAGGCAGTGGCCCAGGTTGCCCAGAGAAGCTGTGGATGCCCCATCCCTGGAGGGGTTCAAGGCCAGGCTGGATGAGGCTTTGAGCAAACTGGGCTGGTTGCTATCCCTGCACACGGAAAGGGGGTGGAACTCGATGGTCTTTAAGATCCTTTCCAACCCAAACCATTCTAACCATCCTGTGATTCTATATAATCACCAGCACAGTAGTGAGCTGTTGGGATAGAAGTGGGATTTAAATCACTGGTATTGTGGAGAGAAGATTGGGATGGAGAAAGGTCTCCTCAGTCATCAGTGAAGGACCCAGTCCAGTGCCAGGGACCAAAGGGTTGGAGTCTTAGGAAGAAGAGGAAAGATTTAATTTATGCCATCCCAATCAGCATTGACCTGGAACACCGATACAGGCAGTCACCCCAGCTGCATTATCAGAGAGACCCTTTGGGACACCATAAATTATTTTCAGTTACCAACATGAAATGTAAGTTGCCTTCTTGGCATTCCCGCCTTCCCACTTCCACCTGTGGGATTTGGGTTTTGCAAAGGGTTGTGGAAAGAAAAAGCTGATTTTATCTCCTTTCCAATATTGCTCATTTGAGAAGCTTAATCACTAACATGAGGTGTCTCTAAGCATACAGAAGCTGGTCTGCAACCAAAAATAAGATGAACACATCTGAAGGTTTCAGCAGTGTCTGTTTTGTCAGTGCTGCATCCAATTAAAACAGAAATCCAAATGACTTGCCTCCTTTCCCATTGAGAGCCTGTAACTATACAGAGGCACAGTGAGCAAATTGTGTGATTATTGCTTTTCCCAGAGAAATTGTTCCCTGTTAAAATGAGATATTAAAGTCAGGGCCCGCTGTGCAGAAAACAGGCTGAAGCAAGCCAAGCTTTTGGATGTTCTGCTGCAGTTTGTACTATTTCTTAACAATATTGTCACTCTAGCTGTGATTGCTAGCCGACAGGAAAGAAAGACTACCTAAAAATACTTTTTTGGGGGGAAACGTTAGGAGTTTTATTAGATACAACAAGAAAAGTAGAATTTTACTAAGAAATAAAACCTCTTGGTCACTGTTCATCGTAGATTTAAATTTGGTGGTGATTTCATTGTTCATGAAAAGTGCCAAGCTGGCACTGCAACCGTTTCATCCTGGGCTCTCCAATATATATTTGTACTCAATGCACGTGCTGATGGGGAGAGATGGGAGCCTGGGAGAGGTGCTACCCTTGGGCTGGGGACAGGGATGGGGACAAGCCACACAAAGCTGGACGCTGTCAGGGCAGTGCGTTCTTGCCCTGTGATGTGGCTGGGCAAGGGACGCTGAGAGAGGAGCATGAAATGGTAATCAAATGAGTGAGGCTCATGCATCATTCATAAGCTGAAAAAAAAAAAACCCTTTGTACCAGACAAGATCACCCATTGAATTTCTCTTCAATGGACCATTGCTTGCTTACACCATGCAAGATCCATCTCACTCCATACTGTCTGAATGGAAGCAGCACCAGCTTTTCTTACATTATTCTGAAACAATGTACTGATCTTTCTTTTAGTGGTAAGTGGGCAATTTGGGCTACAGAGCCCAATCAATCCCTACTTCTTCTTCTAAGGATGCCAGCAGAGAAGCTAATTACCACCTCCTCTTCAAGGGTAGGTTCATTGTCAGTTAGGGACAGGGATGAGACCTCTATTCACTCTCCAATATATTATGTTCAAGGACTAACCAGACTGACATTAGTCAGGACTGACTTACAGAAATCCTTTAACAGGCCTGGAACCAAAGAAACGCTAACGCAAAGGGGATGGGGAGGGGGTAATGTCCACCTCTCGTTAGAGAGACTGGGTATGGTACACTTCCCCAGCTCCATCTCGAAAGAGAAACTTCTTATGGATCGAAGAGGGAAGGAGAAAAAAAAGCAGGATAAAACGTGGACTAGAAAGAAACACTGTGATTTTCTTCTAATCACTAAGTAAAAAGTCCAGTTCTGATTTCTAAAATAAACCAACCCCCAAACTCTTGAAGACTTCACTTACACCAAGTTTTCAATTTTACGTGAAAACACGTTTATTTCCTTTTTTGTTTTTTTCCCCAATCATGCTTCCCTCAAAAAAGAAAAAAAAAAAAGGAAAAAAAAAAGAAAAAATATTCAACTATCCTATTTTTTCTTCAGACCTTTATGCTCAGAGGTCACCAGTGCCAACTGAAATCCAAGTCCAAACGATCTCATTAGAGACATCCAACATGGAGCACAGGGTGGGGAGATGAAATCCCACATACACAAAAAGAGCAGCACCAAGCTGGTACACCAGAAGGAGGCACCTTAGAGGAGAAGAAAAGAAAACAACAACAACATCTTCAACCAGCCCTCCCACTGTGAAGCTCTACCAGGGAATGAACAGTCCCCCTGATGTGATCCGGTCTTGCCATAATGCAATCAGGTGGGGGCAACTGAGTGTAGAGAAAAACGGCTGAGCTGTTAGTTAGCTGGATTTACTTTATTTTCTTTTCCCCAGGCAAAGAAAATAAACATTTTCTCACATTAGATCATGAAACCCTACACATTTATCATCTGCTCTCTGCTTGCAACAAAACGCCATTTATCTTTCCCTTTGTGCTCTGTTTGGGGTAAGAAAGGATTTGAAATCTGCAAGTCTACATGCACTTTCATGCCGCTGTTGTTTTATTTTATTTTCATTAATGTGTGTTCTTTAAAAGCTCCCAAGGCTAAAGGGCCAAGTGTCCTGTTGGGGCATGTTCACAGAAGTTGATGTAAATGTAACGTGATGTAAAATGTCACCTCTGGTTTACACCAGAAGGGGATTTGGCCCACTCTGCCTGAACAGTGTATTAAGCCTCATGCTGGGTTTCAGGATCAAGCAGGAAGCTGATATAAAAGTTTTAGGAGGCTTCAGAGGTTCATTGGGAAGTGGCAGGCAAGGGAAGAGAGGGGATTTTTTTTCTGTGCTAATGAAAGATGCTCCACTGGCAACTCTGGACCTTGAAGTCCGGAGTTTATGCAAAGAACACACAGAAACTGATCGGAGGCAAAAACTTGCTCAATCCCACCAGCCCGCCAGCCAAAGTGCTCTCAACCCTGACCTGAACTCTTCCATGGGGGAGGATCACTTGGGCTCCACATTCTTTATCCTCTGGCCTCTTGTGTAAAGACAGACAGGTGATGGGTCAGCTTGTGGTGGTGCTTCTTTTTTGTGATGTGACAGCCACCCAGTGAGAGATGAATGGAGAAAGCCAAACGTCTCCTGAGCATTTTTCACTTCAGAGGCATCTGACAGTCATCAGGTGGTGCCAACATCTCCCTGGTAATATCCTGGGATAGTCAGATGAAGCAAGGCTGGAGGTCAGAGGATGGGCAGACCTTTTCTGACCTTGAGCTGTACCAATCCCGGAGTTCTCATACAAAAACTGTGTCACCATCAATGTTCTCACAAACAGATGAGTGTCCCAGCTTCTCCTAAGGGCCGTCAGGGAGATACTGAGGATGGTATTTTTAAGCATAGGTGGAACCTGCATTTGTAGTCTCAGGAACAAATGGGAGGAGAAGAAAGCATTAAAAATAAGATCCATGAAAGGAAGTCCAGGTTTGGGGCAGATGGGTTTGTCTTTGCTGACCACCCCACACAGACGTCTGTGAGGTTCCTTGAATGAACAGGTCTGTAAAAATAGTCTTCAAAGTGTTACGGCAAAAGACAATTTCTTAACCTCAGAAAATGAGCATATTTGATTCCAATAACAGAACTCACTCTCTGACCATATAAATTTATCACAGAAACATTAAAGGGATATTCAGAAGCCGTTAGTAATGCCATCTACTTATCAGCAAAACATGTCTTCTTTAAGGTGACTATTAATTTGCATCTCCTATATCTAGGACCATATATATGTGCCTCGAGACTAAAGACATTCAACGCCAGCTCATATCTTCAGCCTTGCTATACAAAGCCCTTAGCTGTAACATACTATATGGTGGTATATAGGTACTACACATAGCAACAGACTGGCAAAAGTACGACAGCTGGCTCTATCTAGTCACATTTGACTCATTTCATAACAACTGAAAAGCCTTATGTTGAAATATTTGTAAGCAAACTTCTTGGTCTGTTAAAGCTTGTTAAAGACAATGGCTGAAAGCTGAAGGAATAGCTCCGTTTAGCAACTCAGAAAGCCTTATTCTTCAAAAAGCAACACATTTAATAGTTCATGATATATCAGGTCGTGTCTTTGCATCTATATGTCTTCCAGCTGGAAGCACAGGCTGGATGTTGCCCTCCCCTGTCTTCTGGAGGCAGAATCATAGAATCACAGAATGGTTTGGGTTGGGAAGGAACTTAAAGACCACTGAGTTCCACTCCCCTGGCATGGGCAGGGACACCTCCCACCAGCCCAGGTTGCTCAAAGCCTCATCCAGCCTGGCCTTGAACCCCTCCAGGGATGGGGCATCCACAGCTTCTCTGGGCCACCTGGGCCACTGCCTCACCACCCTGAAAGTGAAAAATTTCTTCCTAATATCTCGTCTAAATCTACACTCTTTCAGCTTATAACCATTACGCCTTGTCTTGTCACTATACTCCCTGGTAAAATAAAATGTCTCAGTGGGTGCTGGGATCTCCCAGCAAGGGCCACACACACAATTGTCTCCAGCCTTGAGGAAAAGCCTCTACACTTGGGTTTATTCACATGTTACATGACACCATCACTGTCTTGACAGTGGCTTTCTGGCTACGACTAGATCATTGGTGGACGCCTTACGCTACCCACAGGTTCAAAAGAGCAACAGTAGAGCGTTCTTTGTGATTTGGAAAGCCTCAGGTGTAACACCACTGCTCTGTTGGAACCATGGAGGAACTGCCAAATTGTGTTATGTGGAGCTGTGTCCCTGTGGGTCCTGCTCGCTGGGGAGCATGCCAAGGCAGGAGCCCCAAGGGCTTCTCTTTGTGCCCTTCGTGAAGGCAGATCTCTTTAGAAATGGCAAGTGTTGAATGCTCTTGCAGTGCATAGAGCTGGATCCTTCTGGCATGGAAGGGGCCAGAGGGGCAAAAAAAAAAATAAATCTCACTCTTCAGCAAGTAAATAACTACAAGAAAAAAGACCACATTACAGCCTCCTGTCAGGATGTTCTTCTTGCCATTGTTTACAAACTGCAGGCATCTTTGCTGCTAGTTTTCTCCTTAGAGATGACACCCGGGGACCTAAAAGTGTCAGACTAGATGTCTGGAAAATTTGCAGGCTGCTTCAGGACACTGATTTATATTCAGTCCAGTCTTTTCCAATAAATTGGTTCTTCTGAAAAGAATAAAGCTCAAGCTACCTCAACAACAAAAAAATGTCATTGTCACTAAACCAAAAAGAATGTGACTGAAGCTCCATGTCAGTCTGGGAACTTTTAATGTATCGTAAGCTTCTGTGGGGAGCCAACTTACTCACTATTTCCCTCAGGCCACACAAAAATAGGTTTCCATAAAAGAAAAAAAAAAAAGAAAGAAAAAAGCAGCAGAGAGTATCATCATCATACCTTCTGGTTAGGAGTCAGATAGTCTTACATTTTATTTGACGAATATCTTTTGCATGTGATACAAGGAAAAACCCGAATGCCACTCAAATAGAGCAAGACTTACTTCTGTTCTCTGAGCTCCCAAGCCAATATTTAAAATAAATTATTGAGGGAGGGGAGGTTGCCAGAGTACACCCATTGGCCTGATTTGCTTCCTTGAACCCACTGAGCGTGAGGTGTAGGGAAGGCAGCTTTAAAAACTTTTCAGTTTCTATATTATGAAGATATGAAGCCATTTATACACCATGCAACTCCATGCCATATTCCAGAAAAATATTTAATTTTAGAAGCCACATCGGCTTCAGTGCTTTTATAGGTGCCTCATGATTTTCTGCCCTTTTTTGAATATGGGAGAAGGGTAGAAACCATTTGTGGTCTGAGCCATCAGTGTTATGTTAGAGGTTCACTGAAGCCATTTTAACTTACAAAAATGTTTATAAGTTTCCCTGAGAAACCTTTCACTAGCAGAAGATAAAGACAAATGCACTACTCCTCTCCCTTTAGCTGAAGGTAAGACTGGAGAAGTACACCAATCTTATCGTCTTCTAAATATACACACATATATATATATATATATAGACACATTTAAGGTGAAAAACACGTGCTTCAAGAGAACTGAAATGTCTTTGTGGCTCTCTGAACTGGCAACATAAAAAACCCTCTCAATAATATATTTTCCAGTCTTCAGTTTTAGCATTTCTGTCATCTTGAGTTGGAGATCAGGTAATTTGACCTAGAGGAAAACACAAGTTTAATGTTTAATTTTTCTACTGCACCACAGCTTTTGGGAACTTCCTGTCCCCTGTATTTGGGGAAAAAATATGAACATCAGGAGGTGTGCTCCCCTGGGTTGTGGCACAATAACTAGCCAGCGTAGGTGTGCAGAAGCCGAGAATGTGCCACTCAGAGACCCCCAATACTCTCAGAAGAGTTCCCTTCAAGGGCACAGTCCCCTCCTGCTTCTTCTCTCACATCCCTCACCCTCTACGCTGTCCATACACCCGTCTCTGTTGGGAGAGAAGAAATTTGTGCAGTCTGGAAGCAGAGAGTCTCTCCAAATTGTCCTCACAGTCACAGAAAATAGATCTTTCTCCCTGGTCGTCGGCCACCTCCTTTGCTAGCTTAGGCTGGACCCATCCAAACAGTGGCCAGAGGAAGAAGCTTGGTCTGACTTCCCTTCCTGCAGGGAAAAAAAAAAAAAAAAAAAAAAAAAGCCTTTTAAGAATTTGGTATGAGCTCTGTTCCCAATGTGGCGATGACAGATTTGACTCTCCACACATCTTCTAGGGGTATGGCTCACCTTCGGGCATTGTGTGCTCCTTCCCCAAGGTCTTCAGCTCCACAGTGGAGATGGCTTCCCTTGAGTGCACCTCTTCTTTTATCATTGCTGCCTTTTAAGCAATACCTTTAGATCTACTGGTCTTTTTATTTCCACTAAGGGTCCTGTGTTTGTATGCCTATATAGAGAGTTGGGTTGTTTTATTTTTTTTATATATAACGAAATGTCTTTTATTGTTTCCTTTTGCTTTTCTATTACGAAGCCTCTAATGTGTTGTGCTAAAGGTGGGTGGCTTTAAAAGGGCCTGGTTTCATTAGGTTTTTATTGTGTTTGAAATGTGGTTCCATTTATTGTGCTAAACACTTGGCAGCCTTTGTCACGCCATGTCTCATGAAGGCACTTGGAAATGAGCACACGCATAGAAAGCTGCATCAATTTCCCCCCCGAGCAAGATAGGCAGGAGATCATGAAAGCTTTGTTTCTTTAGTTGGCAGTTAATCCTTCCAAACTTGGCCCCCTTTTCTGAAATTAACTCATTGAATAATGGACATGCTCCATTAAAGTGATGAAGATAAAAACTCTGCCAGTGCCTGACTTAGTAAGAAAACCATCTCACTCACAGGCCAAAAGAACACACTTGAGCTGTGACAAAGAATCTGTGTAATTGAGAGCCAAGGCTCCCCTCTCGTTTATTTCCATGAGTTGGTATTCTTTGACTGTCCACATTTCTTTTTTGTGCTTAGGAAATGGGTCATGCATTACTGGTGGAAAGATAAAAAAAAAAAAAAAGACAAAATATTGCAGAAACTTCTAGATAGACTTTGCTTCATCCATCTTTAGACGTGTGTTTTTCACATATATCGGTATTATTAAGACTTTAATGTACTGACAGTTGGTGCTTTGATTACAGATCCAGACAGGAAGTCAAGTTCACATATGTTTGGTTCCCAACTCTGTGACTGACTTAATGTGTATTACGAGGCAAGACACTTATTCCTTGATTTCCATCCAAAAAAACAAGAATAGCACTTGTTCATGTCTCCTGGGAGCTGTGAAGAAAAATTCACTAATACCTGTCAGAAAGCATTGTTATTGGTATGCTACTGCAATGAGGCACAAGCATACAGCAAAGTGTCATACTGAGTCATATTAAAAAAAAAAAAAA
>WKFP01015320.1:389475-426276 GCA_011057875.1 Pterocles orientalis | reverse complement strand
GCGTAATTACCAGTGCAGCTGCCGTAGGAACTTCTGCCAGTACGAAAAAATCTGTCATGTCCAATGCTCTATTGGTTGTCGTGTAAGCGATAAAGATGGGAGCAGCAGAAGTGTAATACCTTGTTCTACTTGCCAACTTCAGGCCGGCATACGTGGATGGAGCTATTTTTGCTTGGTTTCAAACTGACACCAAAGCTTCACAGGCTCTCCTAAAGTGTTTAGGCTGGGATAAAATTTTGGAATTGGAGGTGGTAAGATTTTGTTTCGTGTTTTCTGTAATTACCAGTGAAAGGGCAGGGATTCAGAGGGACTGAATTACTCTGGTAATGAGTAAAACCTGTTGAATTCAGGCAACCAAAAATCCCCCAGCCTTTAAACCTAAATACCTTCTATTTTTGCACTTTGATTACACAAGGTTTTATTTCAGTAATAAATTCATTTGATTTAGTGTCATCATGAGGAGGGCTTTTCTGCTTCTCTGTGTGCTAATACTTTCTATTTGCCATTCCTTAACCTGTAGGTCAGACTTTTAATGTATCAATATTTGTTTCCAATTGTGTTGAATGGAACATTTCGGATTTGATCCAAAATGGAATTTGGAGTTAGGAGCTCCTGAAAAATTTGGGGGATAAGAATGTTCTGGTAGACCCAGGCTTCCTTTGAATAGAAATGCTAGTTCAAATGAGAAAAAAAACTTTTACTGGGAAGTGGGGGGATTCTGAAATACTAACCCTAAAACATTTTGTCCTACTAACATATGTCATCAGAACTCACTTTTCTAGCACTCGGTAAGTGCAGTTTCCACATAAAAGCTAAAGTGAATTGCCAAAGGCCATGCATGAGTCTAGTGTCAAAGATGGGTCTGGATTTCAGGAACTCTGATTTTTGTAGTCAGAGCAGTCTATTTGACTGCCTAGCCCCAACATCTGCATTAGTAGATCATAAAATTTCACCAGTGCCATAGAAATAATTATTCTGTCCTACTTAAGAGAATGCTTATCTTCCTTCCTAGCTGTTGTATCGATAACATACGTGCACGCACCCAGCCTTCCTAACTTCATTCAATCCTCCTTATCCTCTTCAATGAATTGCCAGGTTTGCTCTTCTCAACCTCTCATCTGCCTATTTATTACTTTACTTTTGTCATTTTCCCCTTCTCCTTCTTAAGAACTTGCCTCCTACAGCTTGCTTGGCATTCTTGAGCAAAAGCTGTTGTGGCTTGATTCAGAAAAGAGGTAAAGAGGGAATCAAAAGTTCCAGTATACAAAGTTATCACAAGATCGTTAGTTATTTCATGAAAATGTTCTGTAAGCATCCCTGGCTGGTGCCCCTGTTGACTGTTATGGTACGATTCCCACAGGCTTAAATTCAGGCACAATGTGAGTCCTACACTAGTCCTACTATGGGGTTGAACTCTAGGGCAAGAAGAGACTCCCTGTACTCCTCCCAAACACCTCCTGACTGCAAACAGAGTAATAGTAAGTGGTGCAGTTCTGTAGCTTACATGCCTGGCGTGTATACGTATGCATCGGGGCTCAGCCCTAATAAAGTGACCCTTTAGTGGCTGTTATGTTGCATATTTTCTTCATCACAGATGGCTGTCAGTTTATGGAATGAGTCACGTGGCGCTTCTGAAAATGCTGTTAAAAATTAAGATTCTACAAAATTTATTTTGGCCTGAAGGTTGTGGTTGGTTTTGTTTGGGTTTTTTTGACAATTAAAATTCTAAGCCTGGAAATTGTAGTTTAATCCCTTTTCTGTGCCACCTTCAAACCCCTTTCCAATGCAGAAAGCAGAGTGAAAACTGGTTATTTCTTAAAAAAATATAAATCCAATGAAATGAAAATAGTTCTAGAATGAAAACTACAGTTTCAGCTTGTGTAAAAGGAGATCAACTCATCCCAGAGTGTTTTACCTCAACAATTAGGTCTTCAGTCTCCAAAGTAGGTTAACAAAGAGCTTAATAATCCTTTAGTTTCTCTGCTTTTCTTTGACTTGTTAATTTTTTCTCCCCAGTGTAAAGGTATGGTGCATCGTACATCCTTCCGTCTTTGCCCAATTACGTAAATAGTTAAACTCGGAGGTCAATGACAGGTGATGACAGGGTATGAAACTCCTGTTTTAGCCAGTGCTTTGAAAGGGGATTTTTGCAGTTCTAATGGCTCAAAACCTCCTTGAGCCAGAGACAAATTGGCCAGTGGATTGGTAACTGTGAATAATCATACCGTCATTATAACTATGAGTAATATCTGTGAGATATACAAACTAGGAGGAAGACTCGCGTCTATTCTATAGATGAGTAAACTGAGCTAAGTGATTTGTACATCATGTGGGAAACCTGGATAGATTGGAACTTACAAATCCTAACTGGCAGCAGTTACCCTTCCTGTCTGCCCGAAAGTACCTGCTGCTCCCTAGACATGCAGGGTAGCCTTCAGGTGTGCGGTGTGTCTTCTGCCATTTTTTATGCCCAGTTATAAAAATAAATACAGCTACTGTTAAGACATAGAGGAAGAAAAGGGAAACAAATTGAAGCCTTGACTTGTGTTTGTCACGGGGGAAGGAGGCAAATTCTGTAGCACAGAAGTTATTATCAAAACCAAATTAATTTTAAAGATAAAGTAGATGGGCCTTCTTAGAAAGTTACAAAGCAGGATTCTTGTGTGTCTGCACCATTGACGCCTTTTAAAGGGGACATGATGCACTGGGATGAGTAGAATGAATTGGTGCTGAATAGGAGGCTGAGCACCCGCCGGATGTGGTGGCCTGGCTCATAGAGTTAACGGAATTGTTGCCATTGGCTTCATGAATGCTCTGGTTTTGGCTCGTAAGCTGCTTACAGTTCCACTTCAGCAGTGAGAATAAAGAACAATCAGCAAGTTTGTACAGAAGCTGCTGGTAGACATCAGCCGTGAGATCTAGCCTGGCATTTAATGAAAATTTAATTAAATAAATGTTTTTCTGGAAATAATTGAGAGCCCTAATCCTCTTGTGGCCACATTGTGTTATTTTCCTTCCTAGGTGGACATGGAGTTTCTGTGCGGCAAAAGCGAGAGTTTTACGAGTAGTCCATGTGCTCTGTCCTGTAAAGCTGTAATTCAAGTACGTTTCGTGCCTGCTAACACAATAGTAGCTACAGGGGGGAAGCAGGACTTGGATAAGTAGCGTTTGGTTTTACTTCACTTGTCGGGTGGGGGTCTCTACCTCCTTCCTCGTGGAAAGAGGACCCTAAAACATGGGAAGGGCTTCTTGCAGCACCCTAGTAAACAGATACCTCTGCTGAAAGAGAAAACTTGGTATGCTGCTCCAGTGAAATCTATTACGCATTTGTTATTTTCTGGGTAACAGCCAAATCATTTGTTGTCCCTCCCCACACACACTTCCATTTATAAAGGAAGTCTTCAGTCTTTTGAATGTCATACAAAACTGTTCAAAACCAGACTTGAGCAATTGAAATTCAATTAGTTCAATCAGAGCAATTCAGTTGACACAGCTGAGTTCTGTGATCTGAACAAAAGATTTTGCTTTAATTATGTAGGAATATATAAATGATGATGTGATTGTCTTGTTCCCAGCCCTCCAGAAAGATGTAATGCATTTTAAAGTTTAGTGGTGTACACCCCATTTTACTGCTTGAGGTTTATGTGGTGCTTCAGCCTTTCATAAAATTGCAGGTGAAAAGAGTCTCCTGGCAAGCCTGGTGAATGCTGAGGGTTAACAGGTAACGTGACAGCTAAATTCAGTAAATGGCTCAGTCATCCATGCTGTCTTGAGACATATGGTCTTGTAACATCCATTCACAGATGATAAATCATTTGAGGTTTGTGATTCATGGCTCAATTATAGTGATGTTAAAGTGAAAGAGTGAACTTTATCTCGGAGCAGAAGAGGTTATGATGTCTGAATTTCTTAGATGTATTTACACGGGTCAGTCTGGAACATACAATGGGGGATGCAAAGCCAACATAAACATGTTTATTCATTAACAAAGAGGACCAAAATTCTCCGCTAGCTAGAAGCAGAAATTTCCTTTGTCATCTTTCTTCTGCCACTAGCAGTCATGTACTCCTGGAATTTGGTTTTCCCATGGCATCTGTGGCTGGTTGCCACCAGTTCTTCTCTTGCCTTCCTCGATGCTTCCTTACCATGCCATATTTGTCCCTCTTTAGGTTTTCTGGAGGTAATCAAAGACCACAGTCATTATTTTGCTTGCTCTGTCCCTTACTTTGCATAAGCATGAAACTAGTGGTCATACCAGTAGTTCTGGTGTTACCTTGTTCTGTTTTCTGTCACAATTTAAAATTCTATTTTGTCTTTCTGAAAGTGTCTGTGCATCTGTTGCACCAGATGAAACAACCTGCTCTGCTCCTTTGCTTTCAATAGGAGGTATTTTTCCTTATCTCGGATCCAGCACTGCCCTATTTTTCATCACCTCGCCTTAGTCAGCTGCTAATTTTTCTTGATGCAGTGTGCCAGCCTCCATTGTCTGCCTGTTGCCTTTTAAACCATTATTTTCATACAAGGAGGAGTATCCCATAAACAACCCCTTCTCCTAAACAACCCTTCATTTTCCTTTACTATGATGACTGCAGGAGTCTGCAGGGTTATTTGTCGACGTGCTGTTGGGACTATCAGTGCTGCCTTGCTGTTTCTTTGGGCCTCCCTACCTGTGTATTCTGCTGTTGCCTCTTACATTTCTTTTTTGTGCCCATTGTGTAATTTCTGTCACACGTTTATCCTATCCCAAGACTTGGCATGAGTCAGTGACTAGTTTTTATGGACTTTATATGTTCAATGATTTAATATTTTATCATTATTTTTATGTTTTATAGTAAACCAAACAAAATAATAACAATAAAATATTAAATCATCGAACATTGACTCATAAGCATGGAAAGCTATCTAGTCCGTTCTTCCTTTCAGGGTGGGGTCAGCTACGTGTAACTTCCTTCCTAACAGATGTTTATGTGAGCTGCTCTTGGAGGTAAGGAATATTGAAATGTCTTCTCCCTGATAATTTGCTCCGGGACCTTGCCATCCTTGCTAGTCATGACGTCTAACCTGAATCTTCCTTGCTGCAGTGTAAGCCCATTTCTTCTTGTGCAGGTCTTGAACAGAAAAAAAAGGTATTTGCCCTTTTTTGTTTGTTCACTTTTTTAACACTTTTTTTAAAGTACTTACAGACTTTGTGGTTTCTTTGTCAGTCTGTTTCTTCAGCCCTTCCTTGTAGGTTGTTTGCTGGACGGCTGATCATTCTCCCTGGCTTTCTGTAGCTAGTTGGGATTCGATACACCTCTTTCTTCAGGCACAACGTTCCGAAGCTGGGTGCTGTACGCCGGCTGAAGCCTGGGTTATATTTGTCTTTGATCCCCATAAAGTGCAGTGCTGCTGTCAAAATAAATGAACACTGTTGACTCATGTTCACCTTGCAGTTTCTCTGGAACCATCAGATTCTTTTCTGTAGTTATTTAGCTCGTTCTTTCTGCCCAGTGTTTATGGGATTGAAGTGGCAGTTATAAATAGCTGCAGTTTTTTCCTCAACGAGGGTCGTGGTCTGGGTGGTCAATATGTCAACAAAAAACTGTTCCTAGAGGGAAATGTGTTCAGCACAAGGAAGTTGCATGGCTGTGAACTGGAAACAGGACAGGAAAAGATGCTGAGGCTCTTCAAAAGTCTACGGTGGATAGAAGCCGTCGATTTTTTTTCTATGCTGGATTGGCTGTACCCTTGTAGTCACAATATCTGTTGGATCAGTGTTGCTTCTCTGCTGTTTATCCCTTAGGTATGTAGAGGGAGATGTTTTATCCCTTTTCATGCTTTGTTTTTGTGAAGTGTCTATATACTTAACGAGATCTGTTACACAGATAGTCTTAGCTGTTCTCTGGACTTGTTCTTTGGTACAAAGAATAGATTTTTACTCACTTTTCTGATCTACTTCATCCTGGGTGTAGCTTACAGTGTGAGGGATCTAGGTGTCATTAGAGACAACGCAAAGAAGTGTAACGGTATCTGACGGTACTTTGAAGAGCGAGTCTTCAGACCAAGTGGCTGAACATCCATCCTTCCCGTCCATGCAATCCTTCCATGCAAACTATGCCAGACCTGGACCCAGAAAAATCTTACAGTGAATTTCAGGCTGAAAATAATGTCAGAGGGGACAGAAAAAATCAGAACAGAAAAAGAGAGGACGGATTTCCTGTAATTTGTCACTGTCCATACTGAGTGCAGTACTACTATTCCAGGCCTTGGGAAATCACACGTTATTTTCTTTTCTTTTAAATATGACAAAAGCAAAACCTATGACTAAGTGGTGGATATTAAATATTGAATGTACTAAAAGGATTTGTCATCTGCTAAGCATAAAAAGGCTTCCATTCAAAAAGAACCAGGCTGGCTAGGCCCTATATGTTTATTTTTCTTCATACGGATCATTTATTCCCATTTCTGTTAAAGCAACGTTTATATTTGGGTAAATGAAAGTGCTTTTCCTTCACAGAAATGCCGTTACAGAAACGGTAAGGAATATAATCAAATGAGCTCCACGGAATATTCACAGTTCACCCTCTTGTGTGCTGGAGTTCAGTGTTGTACAAACAGGACCAGAAACTCGCTGCTTACCTAGCAGCAAATTGGCTGCTTGGTCAGATACGCCGAGCACCCTGTTGAGCGTACAACGCTGAAATTAAGTTCTGATAATTTTACTTTCTTCTAAATTGTCATTTGTTGCAGGGTCAGACTTTTCACGTAAAAGCTGTACAAAGCACCTCGGCGTTCTCTGTGTCTCCTAGATGAAGCTCAAAGCACAGATCTTTACGCTGGCGTGTGTGCTTGGAGATGACCTAGGGAAATATTCAGCATGTTGTTACTGCTGATGTGCTGCGGTACTCTCTCTGAGAATTCCCAGAGCTTGCGATGTGGTGTGTATATTTAAAAGCCCCATGAGGGGAGGAACAGAATACATTCTTCTTCTTTCCTCCATACTTCATGAATAGATTCTTTCTTGAAAATACAAAATGATAGAACCTTGTTTGTTTTCTTACATCTACTTCTGCTGTTTTTACAGTAATCTTAAAAATGTTCTCTTTCTGTCATCGTTCCTTAAACATCTGCTTTCCTATCTCAGCCTCATGAGTGGAAAGCCATAGGAAATGGATGTTTGTGGTTTATTAACGTTTTAAGTTCTGGTGGTTGAGAGTTCTAGAAATCACTGCAGTATGGGCAAAACAAGTAGAGCTGCATTTTCAAATATTGTTTCTGTATTTGGAAATTCTGTGGCTCCCTCTGGTTTTTTTCCTGAGGCTGTTCCACAGGTCAGTCACGCATTCGAAGCTCAGATGAATTTGTGTGAAAACGGATACAAAAAAAATGCAGTTGGCAGTTACGGGGTACCTTACTGCAGGCATCAGAAAACACGGGACGCCATATAAATGGGAGTGTGCGTATAAAGAAAGGTGGGTGTTCCTCCGAGGAAGCTGGTAGACTTACAGGATTGGATTCTGAAAAGAAGGGCTGGAGGAGCGTGTGCTGTATGAAGAGCTGTGTGCCAAACGTATCTGCTCGTTTGCACTGACCGTCCATGCAAATGAAGCTTGGTGGATGCAGAGGAGCTGTACTTGTTTTACCGGGCGTGCGTCTGACTCACACAGAAGTTCATGACAAGTGATTATACAAATGAGAAGTCAAATGACTTGAGTGTTTTGTGTTAATGAGTATGTTTGTGAACTTTTAAAATACTCCAGTATGCATTGTCATATATATTTGGAGACACATCTCTGCGTACAGTTTATTAAAGGTAAGTTCTAGTACCAGGAAAAGTACCGGTACAAGGACAGTGCCATGATACAAACAAGTGACCTTTGGTTTTTTTATTCTGTGAGATAAATGGAGGGGTTCTGATGTATTACTTACTAGTGAATACGGAAGATGGCATTTTGTTCCTCTAAAACGAAGACAGTGGCTCACCAACTTCTGGTTTTCACTGACACTAGCAAAATATCTTCCCCTGGATTTAATCTTCAGATTGTTCCAGCTTTCCACCTTCTGTAAATACTCCCAATATGTCTTTACTCGGCATCCATGAGTGCAAGGGGAACACGGGTGGAACTTTAAGGGGAGGACTGGAATGAGCTGAGCAGAGGGAGCAGGGTCCGTATTTTTGGTATCGCTGTGACCAAAACTGCACCATGTCCTCTTCAGATGCAGTGGGCTGGGAGCGGATCCCGCTACCTGCTGATTATTGAGGTCCAATCGTCTTTTCATTGCGTGACTGAAATTGTAGGGAATATCCTGCAATGGTGAGTAGAGGAGTAGAAGCCAGTTGGTTATCTGGTGAGGCTGGTGGAAAGGGCTGGATTTGGGTTGACCCACCACTAGCTTGCATTACGAAGCTTTTTTTTGATGTGATAATCATACCTGCTGCTTATTTGTTCATTAATAGCAGTGAATACATTTTAGCCTTTCTTTCAAAGTAGAAAAATGAACATTAAATGTGTGTCTAGACAACAGCCTCTTTATCAAACAACAGCCGTGTAGTGCCACAGTGTTTTTAACCTTCCCGTTTATATTCTTGCTTCAAGGTAAGTGTATGTGACTTGGCTGTCAGTGTGGCTGTAACTTAGCACAAAGTGGAACTATTGCCTCATATACGTAGTCAGATATTCCAAAAACAACAAAATTGTCCTTTCTTTGTGTGGGTGGCTGGGACTGGTGAATGTCATCTGTGTTAAAGTGCTCCTATCTTGTTGCCCAACAAAAAAAAAAGTGTTATAGCAGCAATTTGTTAGCATCAACATTTTTTCTGGCCATATCCACTTCAGTTTCCAGGGTCTTATTTTACATTTGTTGCTCTGGAATTCTGCATCTCTGGATTTCTACGAAGAGACTTTGTTAATCTTTCATGCATTTAGTAAACATATATCCCAAAGCAGACTTTTTGTCTTTTGCCTAGGGGCTACGTTTTGCTAGCTATACTTGATTTTAAGAACTGGAAGTAACTAATAAGGTAAAATCCTTAGTGTACGCAAGTTTGGGCCAGGAGGGATTTATGAAATTTGTGTAAGAGAAAGGCATTTCTGGTTGTCTTTGTATTTAACATGATTTTATATAAAAATGTTCCTAAGGGTTTTGTATTGAAATTTCTTTTTACCAGTGCCGCATGCAGATGTGTTGTTCCTCAGCAAAAATAACGGGCTTGGCTATTTTGTAAAGTTATGTTAGAAAATCCAAAAGCATTATTATTTAGAATCACCTTCTGCAAAGTTTACTATTCCGCTGATACTTGCTCTTTGGCAAACTCTAGATGCAAACATTTTCAGACTGACAGGAGTGGCGAAAAGAAGGAACAGAGCGATTGAGCAGTCTGTGTGGAACATTAAGAGGTCTCCAGATGTGACTTTGTGGCCGCATGTCCCCAGAAGGGGTTACCGGTATAGATCAGGCACGTGTAATACCGAAGGAAGCACTGATCAGCTCCTAGACTCCTCAGCAGGCTGTGAAAGGCTCTCAGGAACAGCCTGTGAAAGAATGCTGATGATCAAGTGATTCTGAGCTTGTGTTTCGCTGGGGAAATGCCTCGTCAGTCGGTATCTTGCCAAGCAAGTTTAATGGGGTGGAGATTCTGGGAAAACTGGTGGGACTGGAAGTAAGTAGTACTCTTCTAATATTAAAATTGAGTTAGGCTTCTGAATAAAAAGTGATTATTTGCCTAATTTCCTTTCAGATGTTCTAATATACACATGGGTCCAAAGCTAATTCTCTGACTGTTTAATAGCTTTTAGCTGGTTAAGATGCAGACCTTAGAGCTCGGGGGGGTTGGGGAACGATGACTACTCATGGTTGGGAAATCAGGTAAGTAGAAAACTTTTTTTTTTTTGTTCCCTCTAAAATATTTTTCTTCATGATCTCTGTTATTTCCCATTTTCTCAGTCCTTTCTGATCTGTTATTTCTATAGATATTTCTCCAAAAGCTGCTTTTCCTGCTTGTAGCATATAGCCAAATAGGGACAAGTGGTTTGTAATGTCATTTAAAAAAAAAAAAATTCCATGATGCCTAAAAATCAGGATGGAAAAGAAATTCTCTCTCTTTTCAGAAATATGGCTTACGTTTTCTTCTGTTGGGAAACTGTGGCTAGCCCAGAGATAGCTGTCAGCTGTGGAATGTTTGAAAGGGCCAGGATTTGAAGTCTCAGCCAACATTACTTCTCCCCAGGTATTTGAGTTAACGAACATAAATAGAAACCAGATAATTTTAAGCCACCTGTAGTAAAGCAATTTCCTTTGCAGAGCAAATTCTGCTACCATCTCTCTCTGATTCTGACTACGCAGAGCCCACGGGAGAGAAAACCTCAGCATCCAGTGTAAGATCTCAGCAGGCAGGAAATATTTTTTCCTTTTCAACAAAATGTAACTGTTACGCTTTTGGTTTTAGGAAATGTAAAGAAAATTCACTACCTGGAAAACAAAACCCACCAAAAACTTCTTTCCCCTGAGTGAATCAATTTGGAATATTCTCTTTGAGCAGACTGACATTCCCTTGAGCTGTGCGTGTTTCCCCAGGCTGTTGGTGTTGCCCAAAGACTTACAGGTATTTAAGATCCTCATTCCTGAAAGTACCATGCATAAAACAACCCCTCTGTTTAGGGGTTCCTAGAGTGCATCCACATTTGAAAGCCATCTCAGGATTTATTTTTTTTTTAATTGATAAAGTTAACGTAGCAAATGACAGTTTGGGGATCAGCCAGCTGACCCTGCCTGGGGAGTGCTGTGGTCTGCAGTAAGAGAAGCTGAGGATGTCTAGAATAACCTTTCTCTGTAGCAGATCTTGCTTTATGGCTCCACAACATTTACACGTGTTCACTAGTGCCTCCTCTCCAGATGCAAGTCTGTAGTTGGCCAGTTTGGTATTGACGGATCAACCACCTGGGCTTCTCCATCGGGGCCAGCACTGCCGACCAGAAGGTGTTTGTCTTCCCCCTTGGGTTGTTTTTGTCTGAGTAACGCACAGGATCTTGATAATGGTTTGAGATTTTTTTTTAATTATTTTTTCTCAGTGGAGTTTCTAAATTGCACAAAACTCGCCGATGGGACTCCTTATGGAATCATTTACGTTGGAAGGGACCTCTTGGGATCGGCTAGTCCAAGCCCTCTGCTGAAGCAGGGTGAGCTACAGCAGGTTGTCCAGGACCGCGTTGAGTCAGGTTTGGAGACTGTTCTGGTGTCTGACCACCCTCACAGCAAAAAAACGAAACAAGAAAGGAGCCTAGAATGGCACATACTGGTGCGGCCTCGCGAGGAACAAGCAGAGGACCTCACCTTGGTCTCAAAGCTCACTTTCAAGAGAGGGTGTTTTGTCTGGTGTGTTTTTCCAGCCTCTCTGACCACCGGGTCACCGGTTAACACCAAATAGCAACCAGAGCTGCAAGAATTCTCGAATACAGGCAAATTGTTAGGCTTCAGGCCTGAACGTATTTTCTGGAACTTAATGCCATCTCTGTGTTCCTGCTATCTCGGATTCCTAATTTAGATTTGAGATCTCTAAGGGGTTCGTTTGAGCATACTCTTTACTAGCACTTTAAAAATGTCAGGCATATGTTTGTCAGATCTAGAGCTGGTTTAAGCACAATTATGCATGCATTTGAGCATAGTGGTTAAGTGTTTTCATGAACTATATCAGTAAGTTTACACTAGTATAATTAGACTGATACTAGCAAGTTTTATGAATTAACTCTGTTTGTTTCCAAACAAGTGTCGTTAGTTGTATTGGTTCAAAATCTGTGCCTCGACAAACCCTCACTTTTGCTAATTATACAGCTTACAAAGGTGGGTATGTTTTGCAAGATTATTATAATATTCTTTCCCTTAAACAAGAGGAAACCGAGGAGTTGGAATGAGACACTTCAGTAAGAAGTGGGTGTAGATTTTGTTTGGTTTGGGTTTTGGGGGGATTTGATGGGTGCAGGGCAATCAGCTGTGCTGTCAGGAGGTTTTTTGGATGCCTACAAGGAGGAACATGAGGATGAGAGTCCCACTGCGATAGTCCGGTCCCTAGGCTTACTCCTGTCTGCTTGGGGAAGTGATGTGACAGCCTGCAGCCCCCGGTGTGGTGTTTGCAGCATTAAACACCACGGTTAGCCTCTCGCTGCTGTTTTCCAGTTCCGAAGCCCTGTGTAAGCGCTGCCATCGCTGGCCCTTGGGAGGGCGGCTGTGCTCCGGCTGCCGCTGCCGCCTGCCAGCGCTGTCAGCCCTGATCCATCTCCGAGCGAGGCTTGTGTTGCAGGGATGAGCCCGCATCGCTAGATTAGCTGTATTTGAACGGAACTGAAAGGTGGGCCAGGGCCTGAGCTGCCAGCTCGCTCAACAAAAATACATTTTATTTTGAGACAAATGCAGTAAAAAGTCCGGCTTTCTCTGGAGTGGATGCCGTCTTCATTCCAACTGCGCTGCTGGTAGGGGAACCTCTCAGGCTCCAGTTCTCTTTGATTTGGCTTAGGGGCGAAACAGGAACAGGCAGAAATGTCCGGATAGATGTTCCCCATCAAAGCATCTGTCTTTTAAAATGAATGCGGTGATGTTTCAGCAACGTTTGGGGAAAAGATCTTCAAGAACTGAAATGATGTTTTGGTTTGCCTTTCCCACCTCACTTTATATTTGATAGCCCAGAGGGTCTCGTTTCGCTGTCAGACTTCAGATGTTGTTATTTTTGCTGTTTTCAGGTGGTTCTTATTTCAGCAGCTCCAGCCAGGTGCCGCGTTTGGAACAGCTCTGCCGGCCACGGGGAATTGCTGTTTGGTCACAGCTGCTCTCGGGTGTTTCCTCCCCGTGGGTGCAGCGCTGGCTTGCAGGAATTTCTGGTGTTTGGGGGGGGGTACGGGATGCCCCAGCACAGGACCACCCCTGCGACCGCGGGGCCTCGGATGCTGCAGGCTGGTGGCTGGGCCAGTCTCTTTTCTCCCTTGTTTGGAAACGCAGACATCAAAGCGAAAGAAATGTTCTAGTAAATTTGTTTTGAAGCTCTAAAAGAAAACTTTCATTTTCACATGTGTTTTCCATTTTGTTAGTTTTGCAATATCAACTTTTCAACCCGATTCCGATTGTTTTGTTTAAAAAAAAGCAAAACCAAAAGAATCCAGCATTTTCCTGGAACAGAAATCTCATTTTCACACATGCGTTTCCATTGATTTTTGTGGGACTACTCACATAGATAAAATTATACAGCTACAGAGTGTTATTGAAATCAACCATAAATTTTTGTAATAGATTAAAAGTCTCCTGTCAAACTGGAGAATAAATTCTGGATATAATGAAATTGTTCATAACTTTTTGGGGAAAAAAAAACCCGAGACTGTGTTTCCGCCAGTGATTTACAATGGGTGTAATTTTTAAAGGGCCTAAAATAACTTTCCAATTTAAAAATATTTAAAATACTTCCATAAACAAGCAGTGATGCTCTGTTGGCCCTACTGCCGTCTAATTAAATATTTACTACACTTCTGTATCTGGTGGCTGAGGCAGGAACTTGAAGTGCTGATGCTCACAGCTCTGACAGCCCTGACCTTGGCGGGCTGACCCTCTGCCTCCCACCCCTCCCTTTGCCCTGGCACTGCGAACCTCTCCTGCCTTGCATGGGTTTTATTTCCAAAAATCTCTTTGACAGGTGAAAATGTCTGTCTTTGAAGTTCCCTGGAGAACCAGATTCCCTTTTGCTCTGCAGTTTGGCCGTGCCTCGGTGTGTGTAAATATTTCTGTTTGCTCTATGAGCCGTGTGCCTCTGCTGTGCTCTAAATATTCCTCATTTAATGAAGCAAAGTTCTTTAATTACTATTTTTCTTTGTGGAATGGCTCCTGCTCCCTTGGTCTTTTGATACTATCAGACTGAAAGGGAGAAAAAAAAAAAAAAAAATCCTTTAAACAATTTTCTGACTCCCTCTAGAGGATTTCTTTCCAAGCCCAGAAATAGCTCCACAGTGGGAGAAGCCGAGCGTTCCAGCACTGCGCCTGCACAGCCAGGTTTCAGTGCGGATTACATCTTTTCCAGTACCCACAGACGGCTTTTTTTTTTTTTTCCTGTCAGTTGCTGCTAATGTCTCCCAGATCCTATTCCCACTGTTCTTTAAATATAAATGCTCGCGGTCGATTTTTCCTTAGGCGATGCAAGCCTGGCGTTCTCTGCCCAAGGACCCCGCTGTGGTCATCGCTGCCAGGGAACAGCCGTTCCTGTGACGTGCTCGCTCCTCTGGACCAAACTTGCTGAGACTAAAGCTTCATCTTAATGCCTTTTGGATGCCTTCTCTCCCGTTGCAATGGAGAAATTCTGATGTCTGTCGTGAATTTCACCTCATTTTCATGATGGCACATGTTTTTCCCCTTCATATCTAGGGTTGCACATTATTTTCTTGCATATTGGTGCTTTCCTATTGCTGCCTGTTGTGTCACACCACAGGTGATGGAGAACGCCGTTGACGTTGGACGGGCTGGTGTGGCTTCTTTACGAAGGTCACGGTAAGAGCAGAGACCTTTTTACTGGAGCAGACTAACGCGGTCCCTCTCGGAAAGATGATAACGTGGTGTCTGGGCTCTGGAAAAAAAAAATGCTCCAGGGGACGCTGTGTGAAGCCTGTTTCTCCGACGTGTTTAAACGATAAGGAATTTATTCCTCGTATTTCAGATGTGTTAGCTTATGTAACCATTCAGTACCATTATGTTATTTAACCATTTCAGGTGCGTTGCCTTATTTAACCAGGAGAATATTGCTAGCAATAGCAGGAGCAAGCAATCCCAGGCTCTTCTTACTCCCCCTTTGTAGTTCAAAATTATTTCAGGTTCTTCCTTAGCAAGCGGCTGTGGATAAGGGCTAATAGCTGGATTATTGCTGCACTAAATCATTCTCAATTTGATGCAGGTTGCAGCCACCTCTAATTGACCCTCTTTATTTCCTAAAGGAAATGTTAACCAGAACAACCACTTTAAAAGCAGTAGCTAATGACGGGCAATATCATTTGATTATTTTAACATACTTGCAATCAAGAGAGAAGTAAATCACGGTGTAACCAGCTAAAGCTGCTGTCAGACCGGTGGACGAGGGGTGAGGTGTGGGTGCGTGTACCTGCAGGTACCGAGGTTATTTCGACTCCCTTGACCAAAGTCCCTGCAAAAACATGGTAAAAAGGGCCGTGGGGTTAGGGAGGGCTGTAGGTGGGTTCCCTGGGCTGTTTCTGACGGCAGCAGTGGGTACCCGTGGTATGGTAGAATTTTTTTTAATTTTATTTTTTTTTTAATTGCTGGTTGTGTAGCCTGGCCACTGCTGCATATTTCTCCGCCCTAATTGCAGCAAATGACGATTGCATTAATTTCATATTTGCATCCCCCATCCTAAAAATGGTTTTATAGCGTTCCACACCTGGCAGCGGAGATCCCCCGGAGCTCCAGCGTTTTAACATCCTTTGCTCATTTTTTCCGCACACGGCTGCTGCCCACCCGCGCCCTCTGCCTCGAGGGGTGGGTCCGCCCCTGGGAGGGGACCGGGGCCGGGGGCGGTTGGTCGGGGCCGTTGGGATGGCAGTGGGGGGATCTGTTGGGATGGCTGGGAACCGTTAGGGATGACAGGGGACCGTTAGGGATGGCGGCGGGGACCCGGGCGGTGCTGGCGCTGCTGGTGGCCGCGGCGCTGGGGCTGGGGTCGGGGCTGCCCGGCGGTGAGTCACTGGGGGGCTTCCCGTGGAGCTCGGGGGGGGTTGGTATGTTTTTTTGTTTTGGAGGGGTTTTTTCCCCTCTTTTTTTTCCCCTCTTTTTTTTTTTTTAATCCCAAACCCCGCCAGTTTGAGGTTTTCCCGACGAGCCCCCTCCATGGGTGGCTAGTGATTTATTGGGGAGCTGGTCCTGGGCTCGCATGGCTGTTTACTTCCCATCGTTTGGTTTGTGCTGGGCTGTACGCACGGTGCCGAGCGTGAGGATTATCCATAAGGGGGATGCTGACCTGTTTAGCTACACGTGCAATTCCTCCTCAGATTAAAATGCTGAATATCCCCCAAAATTTCAAAGGGACTATCACACTCTATCTAGTGGCATTGAATACATTCCTTTCAATGTTTCCTAATACTTATTTTTAAAAGATGGTTGTGCCTAGAAGCCATATAGCTTCTATATGCTTATAAAAATATATTTATGTCCTGTCAGCGCGAGGTTAAGGGCTGTTACTCCATCACATCATGAGGGGCCTAGAGGAACATCGTGTTCACGTATTTAGGGAAGCAGCAAGCCGAAACAGCTCTTCTGCAGCGCTTAAAGTAGCAATCTGCTGGGAATGCTTGAGCTTTTCTGCCACCAAGCGAGGCAGAGCGCGAAGTGATGAGTGACTGGCCCATCTCCCCGCTGTTATCGTCTCCCGTGATGGATGCTGCTTTAAGATTTCATTTTCTTCACTGCATTTTCTACCTGATTCTTCAAATTATTCTCTCGTTTCCAAGCTTGTTGTTTGTTTCACTGGAAGCAATTGGTTATTCTGCAAACCTCAGGTGTTTGCTTAGGAATAGTGCAAATAGCGCTTTGTCTATAGTGGATGGAGATGGTAGCTTATATCAAGGCTCCTTTTTTTGCTTAAATCAAGGCTTTATCAGGAATGACATCGCCAGATGTGTTACTTGGGGTTCAGCATGTGTCTGCAAGCGAGCGAGCAGGACGGGAACCTCCTCTATAGTAAAACCTTTACACTTCCCCCTGCACAGACTGTTAAAACACCATCTGTACCTCAAGGCAGTGCAAGATAAACCTGTTAAAGGGCATTTCTTACCTGAAACCTTCCCTCGTTCACACAAACTGTTCCCATGGTGGTAGGAGCTGTGGGTCTGAGGCACAAGGAACAGCTGGAAAGCGCAGAAGGCACTTGCAGATGCCACCAAAGTTTATAATATTTCCATTCAGTTGGCAGTTTACTTGATGGCAGCATTTATAGAGGTTTTCTGTGGATATAGAGGAGGGGAAATGTCTGTTTTCTTCACACATTTAAGAAATCAGTCCGTATGATAGCGGTGCCTTTGAGTTCCCAGCTGACAGCGTGTCGTCCGTCGGCATCTTTGGCGGCTCGCCGTTTCGGCGGATGGACGAGCCCGCGGGCAGGAGGATGCGATGTCGAGTCACGGCTGGTGGGCCGCCTGCTCCTTGCTGTTCTGGGGAGGTCTGGAGGAAATTTTAAAGAAGACGGCTGAGTACAAATCAATATTTTTTCTTGACAGCCCTGCTCCTCCTCTTCTCTTTCCGATTTACATCTGTCCTGCTGCGATGACAAATCGCAGTGTGGTAACCAGAGAGACTTTCCATCTTCTGGTTACAGCACGGGTTTGGGGATCTGTTGGGGTTTTTTTTGTTTTTTTGGGGGTTTTTTTGGCTTTTTTGGTTTTGTTTTGTAATTCCACAGACAAAATGGATTAATTGGTGTACTTCCTCCACTGTAAACCCTTTGAGATCCCTCAGACTTTCAAATTCTCCCATTGCTTGAATAGGGGTGTAGCTGTAATTTTTTTTTCCCTGTTCTCGGGTTAATTTTTGGTTATTGAGATTGTTCATCTAAATGATGAAATTTGAAAACTTCTGTTGAAAGCACTGCGTGAAGCTCTCCATAAAACCTCACTTGTTAGAGAACTGATTGTGTGAGGAAAGCTCTTCATCGTCAGAGGTCGAAGTTATTTCCTTTTGTTGTCTCGGCTTTGCTCCAAACGTGATTTCTTGTCTGGATAATAAATAAAGTTTTAGCTGAAAAAATTACTTATTAGGGACATGTTGAGGTATTGTGAAGCCTCACGAAAGACAGAAGAAAGCCAGAAGTTTGTTTGCATTCTTTCAGCATAAAAATCACCTTTTTTAGCAAATAAATGTTTGTGCATTATTTTCATTTGATTTTATAATGGTTCGTTTTGTTTGCAGCTCTTATTTCCTAGCTTTTGGTTCCTGATTAACCGCAAAGGCTTTAACTGTGAAATTCTGATTATTTTACATTGTCTGTCTCTCAGGAAAACATAGAATTGGGAAATAATTTGAAGTATTTTGGGTTCAGCAGTTACTGCAGCACCGCCTTACTGTTAAGCTTCAGGGTTCAATGTTGTCTCTGACGCTTTTCCCTTTGTCTGTCTTCTTAATTTTGGAGACTTACCAAAGTGGGAGTTTAAAAGGATGTAGAGGGTAACGCGGTGTGATGATCGCCCCGTGAAAGCGGTTGTACGGACGCAGGCTGTGCAGGAGATTTAATAGCTGAGGTGGAAGCTTGCATGGCTCCTTTATCTAGCAGCAGAGGATCAGCTCTCATTTTTATATTACCTTCCATGTGTTTTTTCTTTTGTATTGCTCAGCAGGGACCAGAGAGATTTTTCTGCCCTCGTGCGGTGTCGTAGAGGCACGTTGTGACTGGTTTGGTTTCTCGCTCTGGAATTGTTGGGATGAGCTGATGGTGTAAGGTGGAAGTCAGTCCTCCAAAAATAAACCTCTGAATTTTTGTGAATGCTTGAACGCTTTCAAATGTGTGCCTGGGGGATGACGAGGGCAGTGGGGCACGGGGAAAGGAGATCTGTCGGGTTCCTAGAAGGTCGTTATCTGGGAGTGGTTGGACTGCACTGAGCCGGGAGATGGGGTGCTGCGATAGAACAGGTGTATAGGAGATGGGATGCTCCAGTATAATGCCTTTATTAAGATGCTACATGGGAAAGTAATTAATTTTCCATTTGTTTTTAGAGGTTCTGATCTTTTGAAGAGAATTCCAGCTTTGGAAGGGAATCTGTGTTTCAGAAAAAAACCCATACAAGTTTCAGAGGGCTCATTGCAAAAAAAATATAAACCTGTCTGTAAAAAAGAGAGTTCTTTCACAGCAGAGCTGTGCAGCTTTCCTTTACCAGAACCGCGTATGACACGGCAACTTCCATTCAAAGCAGAAGATTACAAAGTACAGAGAACAGCAAATTCGAGCCGATGTATCAAATTCAGATCACATTCTTTGTCTTTGTGCTGTGTGACTGATGACGTTTCTAAAAAAATTTTCTTTCTTTTAGCATTGCAGGAGAATTTCAGGAACGGGAGACATGTAAAGGTAATTTTAATGAGGGGCTTTGGAGCATGGATGTGTTTATTTCTCATTAATTACTCACTGTTTTGGTGCTGCTGTGTGTATCATAAGCCAAATTCTTCTGCTCCTGAAGCTATTAGGAAGCTTTCCTGTTGATTTTATTTTTATGGGAGCAGTGCCAAAGGAGACAAAAGGGAATCCTAATAGGTTTCCAGTATGGGAAGACTTGCACGAATTTAATTTTAAAATTTGCAGGGTAGAACCCTTCAGAAAGATGCTTATTTATTCCTAGTAAAGATGAATTTCGGCGAGTGGCAGTTCCTATGATACATCGCTTAGTTTTGATATGCCACCCTATCCCAGCGCTAGGATTTTAATGGTGATGTAGGAACAATAATCATCACAAACTTTTGAAAAATCAAAAAAGAATGTTATGTGCTGTGGATTTTATTTTATTGCAGTCGTTAGTGATGGCCAGCTTGGTTCAGGATTGTAGAACAGCTCTGGGTGGAGAAACTTCACGGCTTCTGAGACGTGTGTCATTTTAAAGGGTTTTGTACTGGACTCTTCAAAAGTTGTCCTTTCTTAGTTATGCTGCACTGTTCAAAAATACTAAGTCTAATGATAAAAGAATATTCTGTACACGTCTAGAGCCACTCGCCTGTATGAGGCTTTTGAGCCTGAACGTACCTCAGTTAACGTTCGAGGGTGTGCCCGTGGGGAAGCCTGTCCGTACATTTCTTGCGTTCCAACACGCAGACCAGGTAGATATTTAGAACCTACCTTCTGTAATTTATTTTTTTTCCAAGAAAAAAAAGGGTAGGAAAGCAAAGTGTAAATTAAAATGTTCAGTTGAAAGTGTTCATTTGCAAGTTGGATTTTTGACATTTTTAAACTTGAGACAAGCCTGTATTCTCCCCCACGGAGTGCATCTAGAGGAGAAGCAAATTTATGAGTCGTGAGTATTGTAAAGGAAATATTCATGAATGTACTGGGTTGGGTTTTTTTTTTGTTGGCCTGGTTTGGTTGCTGCTTCACTAAAAATAGTAGCCTTAGCGGGGAGCTTGCAGTCCTCTCTCGGCGTCGTGTTTTGATTGAAGTTGTCTCCTTCCACCCTGGTGTTTTTGCAGTAGCTTGTCTCAATTTGAACCTAAAAAATTCAGTGCGATGATACAGTGGGATGGGTATCATCACTTCAACGAGCTGGAAGTCCTGATGTGATTAAAGTTAGTTTGTAATGTTGGTTTTTTAATGTTTGACAGATGCTGGTGCCTCGTCCTGCAGACCCAGCCGGTGTTACAGTCGGTGGTAAGAACTTTTCCCCCGCACGGCCACGATCCGCGGTTCAGCTGCCCGCTAGGCAGTGGGACCTTTTCCAAACCAGAAAGCCCTTCAGGAAGGTGTCCCGTGGACATTTCCCGTGCTCGTTGGGGTGTAAAGGCTGCGGCTTTCCAGGGCGGCATGGAAAAAACTCCGTTTCACCGCAGCGATGGAGCGAACTGCAGAATTCACTGCATTATTCATCCGTTCAAGAAAGCAGGGTTACCATCTAGTGCGGCAAAACGAACGGGTTTTCTGCGAATGTGGAGATGGTAGTTATTCTAGCAAAAGTTCACGTTATTTGTCGTGTTGTCTGAAGGGCAAGGGTAGCAAATGCACATCTGACATTTGCACGAACGCGCAACTTTAAGCTGTTTAATCCTCTTTTGCAGCACCTCAGACGACTCCCTCCGGGACAGAAGCAGCTAAAGAAGAGGAAACCCTGAGGAGCCTGGTGGATGCTCTGCAGCAATTCATGCACCATGCGCCCAGGCAGGACACACCGGCTCGGCACTCAGCCCGGACACCTGCTCCGAGCCGTGCCATCCATGCCCTTTTGTTAAAGATGTACAGGAAACAGGGTAAAAAGGGAAAAACCCTAGAAAACGTTGCAGTGACCAGAAAACCTACTCCATCCGCAACACCATCAGCTCCAACGCTCCCGACTGACCCAGATATTCCCGGTTTTCTGTGTGTTTACAAGTCTCCTCAGCTGACGATAGCGCTGGACGAGCTAGCCTTAATATTGCAAACTGCTGCTACGAAAAAGAAAACCAAGACTCTTAACCAGTTAATAAACGGATTTAACGAAATCTTGGAAGGATGCTTTAGGAAAAGGGGTGTTAAATATTACAATTAAGTTTGCGAACCCCAAACCTAGCAGCAAAACGATGGAAAAGGTTGCATGAGTCAAAGCAGGTGGAAATGTTACGGACAGCAGTGAGAACGCACCTGAGAGCACTAACAAACCACATCTCCGCGGGGCGTTGAGTTGGCTGGAATCGAGGCAGTAAAAGCTCAAGCACTAGGAAAGAAGTAAAAAATTTGTAAGAATAACTGTGTAATTTTTCTCATGCTTCCTCTGCTTCTCCCTCTCCATCTCTCTGTCCACTGGCTCAAGGACAAAGCTCAACGGAAACCAGGAAAATGAGATTTTTATCATTTCAGTCATCAATTAAATACATCTATTGGTAGTTCTGTTGAGAGAAATATTCCAGCTTTTAAGAATGGTGAAAACACTTGAAAAAATAATTAAACGCCGATATCTATTGTCATTGTCTGTCCTTGAGGTTTGAAAGATCCATTTTCAGTTTTGCCAGTCACCCAAACCGGATATTTATCCCAGTAATTAAAAGTTATAATTTTAAAATGTTTTTACTTGCATCTGTTGTGTTATTCTTGTCACAAAAATAAAAAGTAATGCTCGGTGGGCTTTTCCCGGTTTTTCTGTGTTTCATACGTGCGTACAGGAGATGACAATTCAAGTCGCTCATATTTTTAGAATACACTCGACGATCTGCACTAATGGCATAAAATAAATTGGCTCCAACAATTTCTCCAATTTTTTTTTTGTGAACATATTCCAATTTAAATTTCATCATTGGAAAATATGTTCTTACTTAAAAATAGCACCGTGCAATATTTACATTTGCTGCTGCTAGGCGCCAGATTTTTGGAGCTCTCTCCTATTTCTCTTTTCTCACTGTTTGGGTTTTCTCTTGGTTCTGGTTAAATTCTTGGGAAGGCTTCTGTCAAATATTGTTCTTTCTTGAAACGTAGTCTTCTGCATGGGTTAAAAGCTGAAAATGGGAGGTTTGGGTTTTTTTTTGACATAAAGAAGTTTTCAAACTAAATACATTCACTTTTATGTCTTTTAGCTCGGTATCCATGACATCCTGCTTCGTTGCTTTTTCCATTAAAACTGAGTTCATACCGTGATGATACAAAGCTCATATTCAGAGAAATATGACGTGTACATTCTTGGTATTTTAATACCAAGTAAAGAAAATAATTTATATTTAATTTTAAAATATATTTCTAGTATAGCCGTTATTTCATAAATTTGGATTATTAGTTTAAAAACTTTCTTAAAATGTTTTTTTTTTTTTCTTCTACCTGATGAATTAAACCGTCGACCCTCAACATATGCGAGAGTGAAATAACAGTGCGAGGGGGAGAGGGCAAAAACCTTGCAGGAAGCATTTAGATCCCGACGGCTGCACGACAGGGTTCCGTAGACGCGGACGATCTTAATGAAGAGGAAAAGTGAAGGGTCAGGACCGAGCTGTCGTGGGAAAAGCTGGGAATACGCTGGGTGAGGAATCTGGAATCTCATTTCTCCTGGAGGAGCAACTGCAATGAAATTTTTTGCTTTTCCGCTTAGAACTACCATAGACAAGCGGGCGTGGAGCAGTCACATTAAGTTTTTTAGTTTGCAACAAGTGGCTTTTCCCTGTGCAGTTTGTTTATAAATTGTTGGCAGCTTTGATTTCTCATTTATTATTATTATTATTATTATTATTATTCTTTTCATTATTATTGATGTTGCTTGTTTGAAGTTGTTAACTCATATTCCTGCACTGGGTCTTTGAGGATTAAACCTCTTTAAACAATTTTAAGTGCGGGATTTTAGGAGAGTCAAAAGCTTTCAGAACAGACGCCTGATTTTTGTGTCAACAGAGGGGAAGTTCCGTGTGTTTGGGGAAGGTGCTGCTGGAGTGCAGCTTTCTTATGGCACAAGTTGGACGCAAGGCGCTTGGCCTCGTGCCTGTTGCAGGTTGTAAATTGTTCGTAAGATTTTCTGCAAGAAGACCCGAGGGAGGATTCTGTTCTGAGCCCGCAGGGTCTGGATGCGGAAGGAGGAGGTGGATGGAGGCTCCTCCATCGCCGCTCAGCCAACGTCCTGCGACAGTTTCTGGGAATAATTTGATGACGTTCTCGCTTCTGTTTTGCGGTGTTTCAGCTTACAGGGACCCCTAAGCCACAGTTCTGAAATAACGAGGTAATTACACAAGTGTCACAACCAGATGCTCCTTGAGGCTCCGTTGATTTTTTTTTTATTACTTTTTTTTAAATTTAATAATTAATAATTTACCGTAAACCTTTAAAAGGGTTCGCGTCGCTGCAGCACGGTCATTTCAGGCAAAACCATCTCAACTGGCATCCGCAGCCAACTGTGAACAATCAGGGATGAAATACCCGATTTAAGGTGAGTTTAAAGAATATTCTAGTAGACTAGTCTTTTAAAAAAATTTTTTTTTTTTGCTGCTTTTAATTTAATTTAAGCACCTGTGAGTTTTCCACTTTGTGGAAACATTTGTGTAAAATCTGAGCAGACCCGAGTATTTGTAGATGTAAGTCCCATAGTTTGTTACTTTATACGTCATCTCTTGCCTTCGAGCAAATATTCTGGTAGTTGGCAAATACAAAATTAACTTGATTTTTTTTTAAAAAAAGGAAATAAGATATTTTGAGGAGAATTCTTTAGCTGGATGCATATTGACCAGCTCTGATTTTGTATTAATTGAGCTTGACTGCCTTCAGGGTGACTTTCTTCCCAGCGCAGGGATGACTTTGCCTCTGCCGTCCTCCCCGCAGCGGGATGCTCTTCCCACCAAACACGAGGTTTATCCTCCTCCGTCTGCAAATATCTCCGTTTTCCAGCTCCGTTAGCAGGGATATTGCCTTTGAAGAAGCAACTCAGGAGGGCAGGGGCAGGTTTCTTGCCCGGATTATTGCTCAGGGGTATCACAGGGATGTCCCTCTGCTGTGTTAGTTGCAGCGTCTTTGCTGAAGCAGGCGTGAGCCTGGCTGCTGGGGCTGCTCTCCTCCTCCTCCTCCTCCTCCTCCTCTTCCTCCTCCTCCTCCTCGGCTGCCTTGCCGACGGAATATTTTTGCACATTTAATTTTGCTCTTGGAGCGATGGGCAGGTGAGGTCCCACCCAGCGAAGTTCTGCAGATGCACAGTTTGACTCTAGAAAGCCGTTTAATGAGCGATAGGGATGGAAACAGCCCGCGCTGGGCTCCGCTGGAGGTTTGGGTGGAACCTGGTCCTTGGCTTGGCTCCGGCGTGGGTCCCCTCGGCGCAGCGCAGAAATTCGGGGTTTGTGGTCGCGGGCAGAGGAACAGGAGCGCTTTTCTTAGAGACTGACTCGCCAGCCTTGTTTTCATAAACGAGAACTGAAACAAACCAGCCTCGCACGGCTCCGCGGGGAGGGGATAAGCCGGTGTCCCGCTCCGGGCAGCGTCCGGTGATCATCTGTTCCGTTCTTTTTGCAGCCGCCCGCCCAGGATTTAGGAAGTCCTGTTAGCGCATTTAAGGTCTCTTTTATTCTAGGTATCCCCGGTGTGTTTGTATAGTGGAAATACTCCGGGTATAAAGGGCAGCTTGTGTCTGCAGCACCCAGCACGTGCTGGAAGGTGATTTATGTTTCCCTCTCCCCTTCCCCTCGTTAGACGGTTTCGTGACCTCGGGTTGCCAGGGTTTGGGAGTGATCTGGGCTGTGAATCGACAGCAGGAGCGCAGCTCAGAGCCTCTGCTTTCTGCCGGGTCCCAGCAGGGAAGCTGCAGCCTCCTGTGAGATACACACACCCGGGGGGAGAGGGAGAATAACCCCCTGGAACGGGGTGGCTCTGAGCGGGGCTCGGCAGGACCCCGTGCTGGGCTCTTCGCTGGGTTAAAACAGTTCTGGCTGGGCTGGTGTGTTCCCGAAATCCGCTTACTGCCCTGCATCGCGGCTGGGGGGATGAGCCCTGGGGTGAGGAACGGCTCAGTCGTGACCCATGGTCATGTCGTGACCCATGGTGACGTCGTGACCCACGGCGATGCTTTTTGTGGGATGAGTTTTGTGTGTCCTGACACTTCCCATCGCGGTGCTGAGGCCGGAGGGAAGGACGCAGGGTGGTGCATGGGGCTTCCCAGACATTTTGTCGCTGGCTTCTCCGCTCTTTGTGGTCCCAGCCGTGGGTCGTCCTGGGGTGGGCAGGCAGGGGACCCAGCCTCGCCGGGGTGGGCAGGCAGGGGACCGAGCCTCGCCGGGGTGGCCAGGCAGGGGACCGAGCCTCGCCGGGGTGGGCAGGCAGGGGACCGAGCCTCGCCGGGGTGGGCAGGCAGGGGACCCAGCCTCGCCGGGGTGACCAGGCAGGAGAGGTGGGGCTGGGGATGCTCCTGCCATCAGTCCACGTGCAGTTCCCACAGAACCATTGAGGCATTTCTGTCCAAAGCTCAGAAAAACTTCCCCCTAAACCAGGCAGCAGGGAGACCGGGGGAGTTTTCCAGGTGGGATCGGCTGCCTCAGCTCCGGCGATGAAGCGAAACTCCACCGCTCGGTGTAGGAAACCTCTCCCTGCATCCCTCCTCGTCCAGCGCCCGCAGCCGCCGCGGCATCGTGGCGCAGGGCAGCGGGAATGGTTTATTACCTGGCTGCTGGTTCTGACATCCCCATGGCAACCTCCTCCCCCGGTTGGTCACAGCCTGGTGCCGCACAAGCAGGATCTGTTGGGGAAGGAATAAAGGGTGCAGTATGGATCAGACACATCCCGTGTGTTCCTGGGGCCGGAGCGGCGGGTGAACGCCAGCCCTTGACGGGACTGGGCAGGGCGTGTGCTGCCCGCCGTGGGACGGTTTCATGGCTCAAGGAACGGAAAATAAGGAAATTAAAAGAATAATATCCAGCCGCTGTGATCAGCTGTGCTTTAAATAACGTGTGGCGACAGAGGAACTGGGCTGCAGCTCCAGCCCTGGGGATGAAACTGGGGGTGATGGGGAGGGAGGAGAGATTAAACTGGTGTGGGGCAGGAGCGGGGTCTGGAGGGACCCCCCAGCCTGGCTGCAGCGGTTGGGGCGTGTTTCCAGCTCTGTCGCTGGGGGTTCTCCCCGGGAACACCGTGTCCTGCTGTCAGCCCCCGGTCTGTGGCCACGGGAGGCATTTGGGGAGGGGGCAGAAGGGGGCTGGGGCGACGGGGCAGGGCTGGGAAGGGGCTCGAGGTGTGCAGAATGATTTTCTCTTGGTTTCCCAAAATAACGAGAGCCAGCGGTGATTCTGGACTCTGCTGGCGATCGGCTGGTGGAGGATGCAAAGATGCGGAGGTCTGGCGAAGGAGCTGGGGAGAGGGATGGGGAGGTGAGAAGGAAGGGACGGAAGGGGACAGAGCTGAGGGGGTGCAAAATTTCCATCTCCTGGTTTGGGGTTTTTTTTTGGTTTTTTTTTTTTGGTATTTTTTGGTGCAAAGGGAAAGCCCAGCGCATGTTGCTGCTGCCACAGTCCTTTGGTCCCCGTGTGCACCTCCCCATCCCTGGGCGCTGGAAGGTTTGGGAGTGGCTCAGGCTGTAAAACCCAGCTCTCCAAAATTTGGGAAATCCTGGGATGGAGGTGTGGGTGTAAGACAAGTGAGCACCCGCTGTGAGACCCGCCGGGCTGCGACGCTGGGGTGACAGAAGGGACCCAGGGACCTGATGCTCCTGGTCAACCTGCCGGATGAGCTGCGGAGGCTTCAGAGCAGGAGATGAAAGAGGAGGAGACGGTGCAGCCCGACCCCTCTCCCTGCAAATGCATCAGCTCTGGACCCTCTTGGGTGTTGGTGCTGGGTGATCCCAGTCCAGAAAAGCCACTGGGGGTCTGGCACGGGGCGTGCGGGCAGGGGGTTGGCTCAAACAGACGCATCTTCTAACTGGCCTTGGGAGGAAAGTGCCCGTGATGGGCACCCAGACCCCCTCCAGCACCTTCGCGGTTGGTAGCGTGGCAAACGGGACACAGCAGCTTGTTCCTTTGGCAAACGGGGGGATACTGGGGGTTACTGGGGGCTGCTGCCCTCCCGCAGGTCCCGCACCGTGGCTGAGGACACCGAGTGGCTGCGGTGGGTGACGAAGCAGTTTGGGAGCATCGCGGGGGAGGACGGAGAGATCGGCTTGGAAAGGTTCAAAACTGCCCTCCAGGTGAAGGAGGTGAGTGCCGGGGGCTGGGCGCGGGGTCCCTTCCTCTGGGCAGCACCCGTGTAGACTTTGAGGAAATAAAGCTGAGAAAGGGAATTGTCATTGTACAATGTCGGGAGAGAGGGGGAGAGAAACCTTGCGCTACTCTGCAGCGAGCAGGAGGGGAAAATATGGATAAACCATCTGCAGAGCAGAATCGGTTGGATACCCAGTCTGCCTTGGGATGTGTTTGGCTGTTCCCAGCAAATATTCCCTCCCAGCCCCGTCCCCTCCTGTGTCCCCATGTCCCCAGGGTCCCTCCATCCCCTGGGCACCCCAATACACCCCTGTGGAAAGCCGCCTTTGTTCCCCCTCCCGTTTTTGGGCTGTCCCCAGATAACTTCAGCTTCGCCGGGCGATTCCCAGGGCTGGCGGTGAGAGCTTGTTCGGGGGGCGCAGAGCCCCCAGCGCCGTGCCGGGCTGTCCCCCTCCCCGCAGCCCTTCTTCGCCGAGCGGTTCTTCGCGCTGTTCGACGCGGACGGGAGCGGGAGCATCAGCCTGGAGGAGCTGCTGGCAGCCCTGCTGGTGCACGGGAGCCTCGCGGACAAGCTGCGCTTCCTCTTCCAGGTCTGTGACGTGGATGGTAAGGTGATGAAAAATAGGTGAATTGGTTGGTTTTTGGGTTTTGTTTTTTTTTTTTTTTTGAACCAAGCTGGGATGTGCAAGGCGACACGCGTCCGAGCATCCACGTGTGGCCATCGGCCGCATCGGGGCGGCTGTCGCGTCCCCTCGGGGTGACGGTGTGGGTTGCTTTTTGCTGCTGGACGGTCGCCGAAGGGTCTGTCTGCAGAACGCCGCTGCCTGCGTCCCGCGGTGAAAGCACCAAAATCCCCCTGGAATCCAGCAACAAAACCAGCCCCACGCCAGGGCTCCCCCGCTTCACCGTCACCGCCAGTGATCCCGCTGGTGGCTGTGGAGCCCAGCTCTCCTCCTCCTCCCTCCCCAGCTGGGAACAGCCAAAGCTGAGCTCGTCCTGAGCTGCTTTGCCGGCTGGGACCCGCTCAGGCACCAAACCCCGGTGGAGAGCTGAGCCGAGCCTCTTGCCCGGCTGGTTTGCTGCCGGAGGAGGGTCTGCATCGCCCTGCTCACACGGAGCTCTGCCTGCTGAGCACCAGCACCGCCGCTGCAGGGAAATGAGCTTTTTTCTTATAAATCCACGAGTTTTCCAAGTTGGAGCCACGGCACGGTCCTGCTCTGCTGGGCAGGTTTCCTCCCCAAGAGCAGGGAGGGGGGGAGGTGTTTTCTGCTTCCAGTGGTGCGGGAATTCTTGCGTTGGTGCGTTCTTTCACGAAGGGTGCAAGATAAAGGTACACCCGGGGGGTTGTCGGGGTGCTCGGGTGTATGGGGGTGCCCACCCGGCCCCTCGCCCCGTGCAGGCAGCGGCTCCATCGATGCGGAGGAGCTGTGGGTGGTGCTGGGGTGCTGCCGGCAGGAGAGCGCGATGGCCCTGCCCGAGGAGCGGCTGCGGGACCTCACCCGGGCTCTCTTCGAGGCCGCCGACAAGGACCGCAGCGGCTCCATCACCTTCGAGGAGCTCCGGGAGGAGCTGGAGGCGTTCCCGGAGCTCCTGGAGAACCTCACCATCAGGTGGGTGCGGTGTGGGTCCTGCCGGCAGCGCCATGGGGCTGTGGGTTCCCCTGGGAGCACGTTTGTCCTCCTGCGTGGGGGAAAACCCTGGGGCTTGTGCTCGCCTCAGCTCTCGGGGGGTGCCCAGACCAGGAGGTGCTTGGCCAGCACTGGGAGCAGCTCAGGTGGCTCATGGTGCTGGGATGGGTGCGGGGATGGTGCTGGGATGGGTGCGGGCTGGGTGCGGGGATGATGCCAAGCTGGGTGCTGGTCTTGGATGCAGGGGTAGGCGCTAAGATGGGTGCAAGGATGGTGTTGGGATGGGTGCTGGGATGATGCCATGCCAGGTGGGGGGGCTTGAGTGCAGGGCTGGGTGCTGGGATGATGCCGTACTGGGTGCAGGGTGCAGGGCTGGGTGCTGGGATGATGCCGTACTGGGTGCAGGGACGATGCTGGGATGGGTGCTGGGGATGCTGCAGGGCTGGGTGCTGGGACGGGCACAGGGACGATGCGGGGCTGGATGCAGGGATGATGCAGAGCTGGGTGCCAGCCCAAGTGCAGGACTGCCCCAGCTTCCCCATCTCTGCGCAAGGAGCAACTGGTGCCTTTGCTCCCAGCGCAGCGAGCTGGCTGAAGCCCCCGCCGCCCGTGGAGCAGACCCCCCGCCTGCGCTGCCCGACCTGCGCGTTCTGGCACAACCACCGCAGCACGCTGGCCTGCCTGGGGGGCTACGCCGGCATCAACCTCCTGCTCTTCGCCCTGGCTGCCCATCAGCACGCCGGCCGGGGCGTGTGGGTGGCGGTGGCGCGGGGCTGCGGGTGGTGCCTGAACTTCAACTGCGCCCTCCTGGCAGTGAGTGCGGGTTGGGGGGCACCATGGGAGGGTCATCTGGGCTGTTTATGGTCACATTTGCACTGGGACCTTGTCCTACATCTCCGACTGCTCCTCTCCAATTGCCCCCAGCATCCCCAACAGCCCTCCGTACCTCCGCCTGCCCCCAGCACCCCCAACAGCCCCCGGTACCTCTGACCATCCCCAGCACCTCCAACCGTCCCCAGCATCTCCAGTTGCCCCAAGAATGTCCCATTGCCCCCAGCATCTCTGACCACCCCCAGAATCACTGACCACTCCCAGGATCTCCAGTTGCCCCCCACCATCGCTGACCACCCCCCTCGCTCTCCCTGAGGTGCCGATGCTGCGGAGGTGTGTGACCTGGCTGCGAGCTACCCCCGTGGCCAAGGTTTTGCCGCTGGACCAGCACGTGGTGTTCCACCAGCTGGTGGGGTACGTGGTGCTGGTGCTGGCGGCCGCTCACACGGGTGCCCACGTTGCCAACTTCGGTAAGTAGCAGCCCCCAGGCAGTGGGTTCTCCCCCTCCCGGTCCTTCTGCTAAAGTGGGAAATGCCCAAGATTTGTCTTGGGAGAAAGCGGCAGGGGCTGGGACCAAGACCCAAGGGGGGGTTGCACATGCCCCTTGGGGGATGCTCGTGTCCCAGGAGGGATGCAGCTATCCCAGAGGGGATGCTCACATCCTGGAATTGGGGTGCACATGTCCCACAGGGATGCAGATGTCGCAGGGAGGGGGTGCACGTGTCCCCAGAAGGGATGCTCACATCCCAGAGGGATGCAGGTGTCCCAGAGAGGGGAAGCAGACGTCCCAGGGGTGGGATGCTTATGCCCTGGACGGATGCAGATGCCCCAGTAAGGGGATGCTCGTGTCCTGCAGGGATGCAGATATCCCAGGGAGGGGATGGACATGTCCCAGGGAGGATGCTCATGTCCTGGGAGTGGGATGCAGATGTCCCAGGGGTGATCCTCACGTCCCAGAGGGATGCAGATGTCCTAGGGGTGATCCTCATGTCCCGGAGGGATGCAGATGTCCTAGGGGTGATCCTCATGTCCCAGAGGGATGCAGATGTCCTAGGGGTGGGATGCTTGTGCCCTGGGAGTGGGATGCAGATGTCCCGGGGGGATGCTCACATCTCAGAGAGATGTAGATGTCCCAGGGAGGGGATGCATGTGTCCTGGGGGGATGCACATTCCCAGGGAGGGGGTGCAAGGCCTGGAGAGGGGGTGCACATGCCCGGGGGGGCTGCAGGGCTGCAGGCAGGGAGCAGACAGCGCGGTGCCGCACGGTCTGTGCGCTGGCCGTTATCCCCCTCTAGTGGCTTCCCCACCATGGGCTCCCCCACGCAGCTCCCGAGGGGGGTCTGCACCCCACAGCCCCGCTCCCCCCACGGCGGGGTGCAGGGGGGGACTGCACCCATTGCACCACCCACCCTCGTGCAAAATTCCCCCTCGCCACAATGCGCAGCGCCAAGAACCGACTCTGGAAAGGAGAAATGTGGCATCTCTCAAAATTTCTGAGCTTCCTAATTAAAAAAAGACTAATTGGGGCAGTCTGGTGAGCGCAGCAGATATCTGGGTGTGCAGGGGGGGGATGCTGCGGGTGCCCCACACCGGGTGTCCCCAGGCAGGCTGGCGCAGCGGGACGGGCGCCGAGCCCTCGCCGATTACCTGCTGGTGGCCCAGCCCGGGGCGGGGGGCCTGGGGGGCACGGCTGCACAGACGGGGCTGGCGCTGCAGGTGCTGCTGGCCACCATGCTCGCCTTCTCCAACCCCTGCGTCCGCCGGAGCGGCCACTTCGAGGTGGGTCCCGTGTCACCTGGAAAACCCCCTGTGGCAAAGCTGCTCTGTTTTGGGGCGGGGGTCTGGCGGGTGGGTGCCCATTGGGTGCTGCTATGGGTGGGGGAGAGATCCCAAGCCCAGTGCCCCCCCTTAGGCACCCCCTGCCCTCCCCAGATTTGCAGTTTTGGGGTTTTTGTGCTTCTCTCCATCCTTTGGGCTGCCCACGGGGACACCTCGGCATGTCCCCACGCGGCACCATTGGGCTCCGCCGCTGGGGGCTCATGCTCAGCACCCCCTCCCCATGCCCCCCAACCCCTTCCTGCAGGTCTTCTACTGGACCCACCTCTCCTACATCTCTGTCTGGACCCTCCTCCTCCTCCACGGTCCCCAGTTCTGGAAGTGGTTCGTGGTTCCCAGTTCCCTCTTTGCACCGGAGAAGGCGGTGGGCTTGGCCGGGCGCCGTGCCGGGGGGCTGCGCGTCCTGGAGGTCAACCTGCTCCCCTCCAAGGTCTGCACTGGGGGGGGTCCGCACCCCTTCCCCCCCTCCTGGTGCTCTTCCTCCCCAGAACAAGGTCTCTGTGGTGCACAGAAATGCCTTTAGCGTTTGCACTTTAGGGAAAAGCACTTTGCAAGCGTCCGCGCTGGTGGTTCGATGCGGGGGGAAAGGAGGGACACGGGGGGTGAGAGGGAAGGGGGGTGCTCCCCCGCCGTGCGCGGGAGGGACGAGGCGCGGTGAAGAGCTCGTATGGAGCAGACGCGGGTTTGGGTTCCTTCGGGCTGCGCCGGTGAAGGTTTGCAGCAAGAGGTGAAGCAATTCCTGCATTTTCAAGGGATTATTTTTCTTTTAATTTAGATTTTTTTGTCTATTTTTTCAAGTGAAAAAAAAAAAAATCTGAACTCTTAGAAGACAAAATGAAAGAGCCCGACCAGTGCGACGGGATGCTCCCAGCTCCTCTCCTCCAGGTGACCCACCTCGTGATCCAGAGACCCCAGTTTTTCCGCTACGAGCCCGGAGACTACATCTACCTGAACACCCCGACCATCGCCGCCTGCAAGTGGCACCCCTTCACCCTCAGCAGTGCGCCCGAGCAGCAAGGTGAGCCCCACTCTGTCCTGCGTTCTGCATCACCAGGACGATGCTTTGCATCCCTGCAATCTCGTTTTGCATCATCAGGATGCCGTTTTGCATCCCTGGGATGCTTTTTGCATCCCCAGGATCCTTTCTGCATCCCCAGGATGTTGTTTTGCATCCCCAGGATCCTTTCTGCATCCCCAGGATGTTTTGCATCCCCAGGATCCTTTCTGCATCCCCAGGATGCTGTTCTGCATCCCACGAGCCCCATCCAGGCGGCTGGATCCCATCTGAGGGTCACGCAAAGATGCGTCCATGCCCGGAGCAGGGCAGCGGGTGCTCGTGCCTGCCTCAGCTTCCCTCCCTCCATCCCTGCCTGCTCACACGTGCTTTACAAAAACACATCCTTGGGTTACTTCACACAAGGCATGGGGACCGAATGGCACCCGAACGCCCTGCCTGGCTCCACGGGTGCCCAAGGGCTGGGATTGTGGCTTCACCGCTGTCAGAGCAAACCCTCTGCCCTGCTGCAAGCCCGGGGTGATGTGAAGGGGGTCGGTGAGGATCGCTGGCGGGTCCCTGGGGCTGGCACTGTGCCGGGGATGCCCACCCGCTGCTGATGTGAAGGATGTTGGAGGGGATGGCTGGCGGGTCCCCGGGGCTGGCACTGTGCCGGGGATGCCCACTCGCTGCTCTGCTCCGTCCCGCAGAGACCCTCTGGGTGCACATCAGGGCGCTGGGCCAGTGGACCAACAAGCTGTACGAGTTCTTCCAGCAGCCCCCAGTGCCCAGCCCGGAGCTGGGACGGCTCAGCAGGAGCCAGGGGGAGAAGCGATGGTGGCACTGGGCGCAGGTGGGTGCCGATGGGCTCAGCTGAGGACCCCCCCGATGTCCCCATGTCCTCACCTGGCATGAGCAGGGGCTCTGCTGGACGGTCTGTCCCCAGCCAGCTCCAAAAAAGCAAAGAAGCATCGAGGGGTCGGGGCTGGATGCTCTCTGCTGAGCAGCCCCCCAGGTTCACCCCCGTTTTCACCCGGCTGGGTGCTGGGGGTGTCCCCTCCCTGCAGCGGTGGAGGGTTTGGTGTCCCCCCTCGCCACGGCTGCGTGACCCTGATGGACCCCAGATGCCCGTGAGCATCACACCCAGCAACGCCCTTGGCTTCCAGAAGGGTCTCTGCATCGGGGCCAGCTTGGAGGGGGGGGTCCATGGCCACCAGCAGGGACGGAGCCGTGCAGCTGACATCCTACAAAGCCACCGGTGCTGCCACCCCCGCAGAGGAGGACCCGCCACCTGGGGGGGTGAGCACCCTGTCCCACCTTTCCCAGTGCCACCGAGCCCCCCGCGCTCTGGGGGGACAGAGGCAGAGCCCCCGCTGCCTGTGGGGCGGGGAGCGGCTGGGGGAGCAGCGGAGGGGACACGCTGCTGCCTTCCCCGAGGGTCACAGCTTGCTAAAAAGCGTTTTTTCACAGGAACCTCTGGGATGGAAATCCCACCGCCAGCCACCGTTCGCGGCTTTTATCCCCCGCCGTGGGCAGCTCTCGGATATCGATTCTGTCTGGGCTGGAGCAGCGCTCCCTGCGGATAACGGATTTACCCGCGTCACTTGTCATGAGATTCCGCCCCCCGTCCCCCCTTTGCCCTTATCTGTCCCCTGCTCCCACCACCCGGGCATCGCAGTCCTTGGAAACCCCTTCTTCCCCCCCAAGGTGTGGGGACGTGGCTAGTTGCCTTTTTAACCACTAGTCGAACCGATGCCGACCTGGCTATGGGGTGGCAGGTCCCCGGCGCTGGCCGCTGGCGGGATGTCCCGCCGAGCTCGGCTCCAGGGATGCGGCAGAAGCGTGTGTGCAGCCGGATAAACCCTGCTGGGGAAAAACCCCCAAAAGCAACCCCTGGGAGCGAGGGGGGCAGCGCTGGGGAGGGGTCGGGGTGGGAGGAGATGGTCACCGCTCTCTGCACCTTGCAGGGCTCCCCTGGGCTGGGTGGGACCCGGCGGCTCTGCAGCATCAAGGTGAGGGATGCTCCTGCCTGGCCCCGTTCCTGCATCTGCTCCCAAAAGCCACCCCAAATTCCACCTCGCTCACTGACCCTGGAGCTCTCCCCCTTTCTCCCCTCTCCCAGTGCTACACCGACAGCCCCTTCGGGACCCCGACGCGGCGGATCTTCACCTCGCAGCACGCCGTGCTCATCGGGGCGGGCATCGGCATCACGCCCTTCGCCTCCATCCTGCAGAGCATCATGTACAGGTCGGTGCTGACACCGCCACACCCCAGTACGAGCTCTGCCGTGGTTTTGGGAAGAACAAACCGTGATGTTTGCTGTGGGAGACCCGTCCTCCAACACTTCTCCCCACGGGGCTGCACCCATCCTCGGCTCTAACCCTGGGGATGGTAACACGGCCACGAGCCCCCCAGCTGGGTCCTCGCTGGGTGTCAGGCTTCCCCCGGGGGGGTTCTGCTGCAGGAAAACCTCTGGTGGGAGCTTTCCCGTGGGCACGCACCGGGGCTGGTGAGGAATGGGTGCTGGGGGTCTGCCCATGGGGGCTGCTGGGGTCGGGGGGTGTGGGTGGTGGGGCAGGCAAGGCTGTGTCTGCCTGTGCAGGTACCGCCAGCAAAAGCAGAGCTGTCCCAGCTGCTGGCATGAGGATGAGCGGGATGAGGAGATGATGCTCAGGAAGGTAGGAGCAGGCGGAGGGGACGTGGGACCACGGTTTGCCCTGGGGATGGGGACAGGAGGGCTCACGAGCATCCCTCCCTGCTGCAGAGGGGGTCTGGGGTGGAGGGTGGCTGGATGTGGCCCCTGTGCTCCCTCCCAGAGGCTGCTGCGTCCTTCCAGGTTGATTTTATCTGGATTAACCGGGACCAGAAGCACTTTGAGTGGTTTGTCAGCCTGCTCACCCGGCTGGAACGGGAGCAGGCTGAGCTGGAGCCGGGAGGTGAGCGGGAGGCGGGGGCCGGGCAGCGCAGCCCCTGACCCAGCCCCAGGCGTGGCATCACCCCTGGGGGTACCCAGCGCGATCTGGGGGGCACGGTGTGGGGCTGGACCCCCCAGTCTGGAGCCAGGCTCCCCTCGAATTCCCAGGGCGGTTTTTGGAGATGCACCTGTACATGACGTCAGCACTCAGCAAGAGTGACATGAAGGCCACCGGGCTGCAGGTGGCCCTGGACCTGCTGGCCGCCAAGGAGCAGAGGGACTCCATCACGGGGCTGCGGACCCGCACCCAGCCCGGCCGCCCCGACTGGGACAAGGTGAGGGCTGGCCCTGCCCTGCCACCACTGTCACCCTCCTGCAAAGGGAACCGGGGTCCCCAAACCCACTCTTTGGAGCATCCCTGGGAGCGGGCTGTGCCATCGCCCCCCTTCTCCTTCCACCCCTGCCCCAGGTGTTTGGGAAGCTGGCGGAGGAGGAGAAAGGAAAGGTCCAGGTCGTCTTCTGCGGCTCGCCAGCACTTGCCAAAGTCATCAGGGCACACTGCGAGCGCTTCGCCTTCCGATTCTTCAAAGAAAACTTCTAACTAACAGCCCTTGTCTCTGCCTGCCCCCGGCAGCCCTGATGGGGGGTGATGGGCTCCCAGCTGCTGCTCGGTCAGAGCTGAGGGGGTGGGATGCGTGGGGAGTGAGGGATGGGAAGGGGAAGGGGCTGGGATGGGGCTTTGGGGTGGAGGGGACGAGGTCCTGGAGCCACGTGGGGTGGAGGAGGTGGGGGTCCTGGAGCATCTGTTCTGGGGGTTTTAAGGGGGAAAGGACCAGCATCCCTGAGCACTTTGGGGATGGGGGGGACAGGGTCCTGGAGCACCCTGCAGGGCTTTGGGACAGAGGGGATGGGGTCCTGGAGCCTTTTAGAATGGGGGGACAGGGCTCTGCATCACCTTGCAGGGCTTTGGGATGAAGCCTTTTGGGATGGAGAGGACAAGCATCCTCCATCACCCTGCAGGGCTTTAGAATGGGGTCCTGAAGCCCTTTGGGAGGAGGGGACGGGGTCCTGGAGCCCTTTGGGATTGGGGAGGACGGGGTCCTGGAGCCCTTTGCAGGGCTTTGGGACGGAGCCCCTCGGGATGCAGGAGGTGGGGGTCCCGCAGCATCTCTCCGGTGCCCACAGGAGGGCGCTGCAGACCCGCCACCGCGGCGTGCGGCTGCCCGGGGCCGGGGCTGCGCTGCCCGGGGCCCCCCTGGCCCCCCCCGCCTGTCCCCCTGCCCAAGGGG
>WKFP01015320.1:344940-385075 GCA_011057875.1 Pterocles orientalis | reverse complement strand
CCGCCCGCCCCGCCCCTCATGCCGGCGGCACCGCGCAGGTAGGGGCCCGCTGGAGCGGGGTAGGGTGGTAGCTGAGGGTGAAGGGAGTAGGGCGGCGGCACAGGGGCGGCCCGCGGGGTGAGTGGGAGCGGCCCCGCCGCGGTGCCGGTGTCCCCGGTGCAGCGGCCCCTCCCGCCCGCCGCTCCCCGCCCCGCCGGCGCCGCTGTCACGGCGCGCCGCGCGCCCCGCGCCGCGCGCTCCCATTGGTCAGCGCCTTCAGCGCGCCCCGCCTGCTGCGCTCTCATTGGCGGAGCGGCGGGAAAGGCGGGGCGCGGCGTGGCTCCTCCGTGCGCCCCCGCCTCCCCGGCGCTGGGGTTCCGCCGCCAGCGAGGCCCGCGTTCCCGCAGGTAGGAGCCGGCCCGGCCTCTCGCCGCTCGCAGCCCCCGGCCGCGGCTCCTCCGCCCCGTGGGGGACCGGGACCCCTCCGCTTCCCCGCGGGAGGCTTCTCTCAGACCCCCCAGAGGAGCCACGGCCCCGCGCCCTCTCCTCAGCCCCAGGCGGGCTCCCCGCGGCCGCCTCTTCCCTCAGCGGGTTGCCGGTAACGGTGCCTCAGGGCTGTGCGAGGGGCGGGGGTGTCAGCCAGCGGTCCGGGGCCGCCGGGGCGGGCTGGGGAGGGAGCCTGGGCCGCTGGGGAGGGAGCCGGAGCCGGCCGGCCTCACCCCGCGCCGTCGGTGCCCGAGTTGGGGTCTCGGGGGGTTTCTGTCAGAGGCCGGGGAGGGGGAAAGGCGGGAAGAGGGGCTGCGGCTCCCGGGAGCCCGTTATTGTCCCCCCGGGGGATTCCAGCGCCGTGAGTCCTGCCTGGAACAGCTCCAGCCCAAGGTGAACCTAGCTCGGGAAGGAGTAATTGCGCTGATTGAGGCCTCCCGGTGCTGCCAGAGCCCCGCGTGTTTCCTCAGGGGGAGGCGAAGCTGCCTCCTGCCCCTCAGCAGCGCCGGGGGGTGCTCCAGGGTGAGGTGCCCAGGTGAGGATATCTGGACAGGCGTGGAGAACGGTAACGCGTTGGGTTGGGTTTGATCCTGTCGTGCAGCTTAGCTTCTGCCAGGTGAGAGGGTGAGTATTTTCAGAGGCCGGCTCCCGGTGCCCCACCAGTACCTGCTGCTCTGCAGCTCGGCTGGATACACCCCCAGGGAGGGTGCTGGAGCGGCCCGGTGCGGTGCTGGATTGTCCCTGCTCGGGCACAGGTGCTGTTTTGCTCCGTCAAGGCGTTTTGCACGTGTTTGTGTCTGTACCCGAGATGCTGAGGAATAACAGAAATAACACGAGGGTGCTGGCAAATGGCTGAGGTGCTTGGTCAGGCGTTCGTGAAGCTAAACTCAACTCAGGATGTTTTCTTATCCTTTAGTTTTTCACTTGGAACTTCAGGTAGGTCAGGCTTTGTCAATACAGGCTCTGGAAATGCTTCTGTACCAGCAAGCAGCAGGTTTCCCTTTGCTGGAGTCAGTGAAGATAACAGCCACCTGTAAACTTACTTGTGTGGAGGATCATTACGAGCTTCAAGTAGCAGGTGTAACAAGGTGAAATCAGCTTTGTTAGGAAGAGAGTTTTGTGCTGGAGGTATGTTAGCCTGGGAACAGTCACCCTCCTCGATGGGACTTGATGATGTGTCCTCTTCATTTTGCCTCCTGGAATTCACAGCCACCTGAACAGTGTGAAGAGGAGAAAACCTCATCAATGTTCTCTCTGGGAAGGGGGAAATTAAAATAGTAGCCGTGGTTTTTGTAAGAGCGAGAATGAGTGCAGGTGAGTACGTGGATAATGAGGACAGTACGTTCCAGGATCGCATGTACTGGGGCTTCTTTCAGAATACCAGCACACAGAGCAGCCGCTACAGACCTTGCACGTGAGCTTGTGGAAGGTGTCGTGTAATGAAAGAGATTTTGGACACTTAATTGTGAGGCAGGGGCATGAGAACACAAATAAGATGTGCTCATGCTGTAGTTGCAGGTAAGTTCGAGCGTCTGGGCTGTTGAGCTTCTGCCCACTTTGAGAAGCATCAGAAGGATGCACGGCAGCAGTATTATCATGCAAACTTCTAGCTAATATATTCTGCCTTTCAGCAAAATTTTAATGTTGCAAATACCTCCCAGCTTCCCAGGTGGTTGGAGAGGATTGGTGTATGTGCAGGAGCGTGATCTTCCAGTTCTTCCACCCGATGCTTGTTGGATTCGGAGGAATGCAGCACCTCAGACACAAAAAGTGTGGGGTTTTGGGGTTTGGTGTTTTGATGTTTTTTGTTCTGTTTTGTTTTTTTTACTACCTGGAACTTGAGCTTTTTGGCTTGTTCCATTAGACACGGGAGTTGCCAGTAGTTAATAGTTCTCCTAGTGAGAGCTGGCCAAGCAGGAAAGGTTTTTAAGGACGTTATGTGCTTCCATACTTGGCCAGTTGTAACAAGCCTTAACAATAGTTAATATATCTGTGGAGGCATCTTGCCCTGTTCTTTGGCGTAGTTGTGAAATCTGGGTGAAATACTGCGCTCTGCTGATTTGAAGGCATTGTTTTCACTCAAGTGAACTGCAAACTCTTCTGATACAGTCAGCGATCAATAAATATAGTGGAGGTCAAAGGCATCTCGATTATCCGGGTGCTCTTTGTACCTTTTAAAAAAGCGAATCCCTTCTTACCAGGATAAGGCTTCCACAATTCTTTTGTCTGCCCAGCTTGTGGAATGGCTTTTGACATCATGCTCTGACAAGGCAGGATGACTTGCTTGAGTAAGGAGACGCTGGCACGTGTCCCTTCAGGTGGTGCCTCGGGAAGTCCTTTAACTTTTCAGCAGGTAATAATGTCGCCGTCTACGTTTGGCATAGTAGCAGTTTCTTCTTTTTTTAATAATCAATAAAAGTATCCTGAAGCACCGCCTGGCCGAAGCTGCCCTTTCTGTATCATGCTGCGTGTTGCACAGCTCAAAATTAGGAGGGACCTGAAATGATTAGTATCTGGCTGGTGGCCCAGAAAGAGGGAAAGCTGGGTCTGGCAGCATTTGACAGTAATTTTCTGTAAGACAAGTGTCTTTAGCTCTTTCATTGTCCAATTGATTCTGTAACAGTAGTGCTCACATTTGTAATGCCGAGTCTATAGCGCTGCTCCAGCAGGAAAAACGAGAGGTGCGCTAGTCGCCGGCAGTAAACAAGAGGTCTTGGGTGACTGCTTCAGAGAGATAAGTAAAATGGGGTGGGGGGGACCCAAAGAGCCCCCCCAAATAGTATTCATCAGGAGTGGCAATGGTACAATTGTAACATGAGCGGGTGATGATCAAAACTGCTGTTTGATGGTCTTCTTGCCTGATGGTCCTCGGTGGTTTTCTTCTTCCTTTCTGTTCAGGATCTCTACTCCTTTGGTAAGAAAAGGGAAATAATAAGTTGTGTTTCACTGAGGTTGCATTAAAAGCAGCTCTCTGACTGTTTAATTGAGCCCTAAGATTAAAAGGCATCTACTTGCGGTGTTTCTTAAACTGGCTACTTGAGTATCTGGGTATGTTTTTAATGAACTAGCTTTCATGTCTGAGCCACAGTCAAAACTTTAAGATCTAATTTCTTCTTGGTTTTCAAAGCAAGTTGACTCATCAGTTTAGCCTTGTGCTGCAGACCTAAAATGTCGGGAGATGTTCCCTTTTTTTTTACGATACTGCCATTTTGTAATATTCCTTTTTTTCCCCCTAACGCTAAAATTCTGGTACCCCTAAATAAAATTTGGGGAATAAACGCCCGTATTTGGGGACTGCTTGCTCATGCAAGTAAGCCTTGTGGAACTTGAGCTTTTCTGTTGTTATGCTGGATTTTTACTTGGTATTTCTAGAACGAAATGCAAATTTACTTTATCACCACTCGCCATTTCCTTGCCTCCCTCTCTATGTTCCACAGTTGCAGCTTTTTGCTTCTGTTTTTTCACCTCGCCTCCTCTTGGCATCCTTTTTGCTTCCTGCTCCTTCCCGGTGTCTTGACCGTGCTGGAACGTCGCACGTCCTCTGCGTGTTATGAGCGGGCTGCCCGTGTTTTAATCCCTCCTCGCCACCAAACTTTGTGTCGTACTTGCCGACAGAGCCGCAGGTGAGCCTCGACGCTTGCTTTTAATCTGGGTGAAGCAGATTAACCTGCGGCAGGATGGAAAGACTTTGTAATGATCTAGCTAATATTTAACAAAGTTTACTTGAAAACCACACGTAGCTTCTCAGCTGTGTTTTAAATGTTAATATTGAATTTGAAATATTGGAGGTGACAGATAAAATGTATGGTAATGAGATCCTCCTAAAGAGAGCTCACTGCTAATTCCAAAGGAAACGAGCTTTTAATTAGTGTCTTATCTCGAGGATGCCACCTTTTCTTTTTTCCTCGTTTATATTGCTTGTGTTATTAAAGATCAGCAGTGTTCCTGATATGGGAACCAGTTGGCTGGTGTTGCTTTATAAAATCTGATTTACAGACTCTTGATTACATGTAGCTTGTTGATCACAAGATAAATTGGTTTGGCCATTTACTGATGTCTAAAATTGCGCTTTTGGAAATTAAGATGTTGAGGGAATGCCCATGCTGCTGCCCATGTCCACCATATCGACAGAGACTTTGGGGCGCTGAATCTCGGCTCTTTCAGGAATGATATATTCCCTATTTCATTATAATAAAAACCTTAATGGAGAATTTTCTGAAGTGTCTATAAATGCTAAGCAGTAAGGTTAGCCACTCAAAAAAACAAAACCCCAAAAAACCAAACCTAAAACCTTTCAGCTTGAGCTTTAAATTGTGTCTCCTGCTGACCTTGGAAAGGTTGAGAACAATAAGGTTTCTGTTTGATTACATTTCTTTTCAAAGGGGCTTTCTGCAGCAATAATAGTTTAGAAATATGTAAAAGAGCAGGGAGGGTTTTTAACCTTCAGAAAGTGAGCATGGAGTTCAAATCCAGATGGAGAGAGGCACACAGCTGGTGTGGATTGAGCAGCAAAGTCTGCCTAATGAAGCTCGTTGAGCAGAGGGTTTCCCTGTCTAGCCGGGTCCGACATTTCTGCCCTGGATGTTCCCTGGAGAAGGTGCTGGGGAGGGACCAGGGGTCAGCCTGTGCTCCCCACATGGGACTGGTGGTAATCCTGGGCTTTAGTCCTGATGCACAGACCCATGAGAGAGCAAGGTGAGGACAGAGCTGAAGTGAGCGAGCATCAGATGAGCTGGCAGCAGAGCACTTGATCTCCTGCGCAGCGTGAACTCGGAAGGTTAACGCCTGGTTTAGCTCCTAAAGTGGCTTCGTTCAAGCTCAGTGTTCTCTATCCTGCTTCTTGCCCTGGAAAACTAAGTCTATTGCAGAGGATTGGAGCTTCTCTGTGTTCCCTGTGAGTTCCTTTAGGCTGTGTGTGTCAGAGAGAAGCCTCCTGAAGGGGCAGGGTGGATAGGAGAGTCCCCGAGCTGGTCTAGCGAGGGAAATGGGGCTGTTGGTGCGTTTTCCTCTTTTTAATTGCATTAAGGTATGCAGGAAATTCCAGAAAGTTGTGAAACAAAAGAGGTTTATTAGGAGCTGCTAGAGCCTGCGGGGCTTGCCTTGGAGGTGAAAACTCAGGATCTTTTTTGTACTTAAATCTTGGAGATATCGAAGGGTAACCTCACCTTCAGTGTGTCTGGTGCGTGAAGAGGCAGCCTTGTTCCTCCTGAACTTTGATTTCCATGCTGAAAATGAAATTATTTCTCCGTTTTTTCCTGGGTGTGTTTTTCCTGAAGAAGCATTTTTGCCGTTTTCCTTCTATAGAAAAAAAGGAAATCTAAATATGAGAATAATGAGCTTGTTTTACCCACTGTTATATTTAATGAATATTTGAGTTTCCCATAGAAATCTTCTCAACAATACCAAAATGTACCAGTTAATTCCTGCAACAAAAACACTTGAAGGAATAAAAAATTGTTTCTGTTGGTCAGTTGAAATGGGTGAATGTCGACCACACATCCCACCCTGCTTCCTTAACAGCAAGCTAGCTCAGCTGCGGGTGTTCAGAGCCAGCCAGGCTGCAAAGGTAACTGTGGCAAGAAAATAATCTTTAAAAAAATCACAATCTCCAATTGCAGTTCTGGTTGTTTATATGGGATACGTTCCCATGAAGTTTGTGGATCTGCAGCCTTCCTAGCCCGATCGGTTGGCATCTCCATTTAATTTTTATTCAAAAAATTAGTAGTACTTGCCTCATTTTTAGACAGAGTTGGGTTGTTTAAATGGACCTGAAGTATCCAGTCAGATAACCTTCACACAATATCTGATTTTCCTTTTTTTTTTCTTTTGGTGGGATTTCTTTGCATTCCTATTTTCCCTGAAAAGCTGTTGGATTGCCTCGCGTAGCTCGATGCTATACGAGATGGCTGGATACTGTTTGGATGGCTGCTGGCTTAATTTTCCATCTAATAATTTGTTTTAAGCAGCATTTGAACAGATAGAAGGATTAATCGTTAAATTGCTTACGGAGCTGACTTTAAAAGCATGGCTTGTGTCTGCAGCAGTTGTCATAAATGCGGAGCTGGTGAGCTGGTCTGGGTGTGTTTAGTTGCTGGGTGTCTGAAGACGTTAGAGAGGGAAGATGTCATATGTCTCTGTTAAATCAACTCTTCTGCAAATAGGATTCTGGCTGGTGTTTTGAAGTGGAGGGGCCTTTGAAAATATTTTTTTTTTTTCCCTGTGCCCGTTTGATTTACAGTTTGGCTTTTTTAGAAGCAGAAAAATTTTTCTTCAGCATATATTGTTAAAAATGTCAACTTTGATTTTTGGGAAGTTGAGCTATGACTTCAAGATGTATTTATTCATCAGTCTCTCCTGTTAGAAAGGTGCCTGAATACAAAGTTGAATACAGAAGGCAGCCGGTTACGTTGTCTCAGCTGATTTTAAGTTCTTTTAAGAAAATAAAATTGTGTTAACTGTGCTGTCTCGAGCCGAAGGACTAATCGGCTCTAGCCATCCCTGCTGTTTAATGTAGGCTTTCTTAAAAACCCTAAGAAGCTTTCCTCCCCTCGTAAGGCTTTCGGATGTCTCTCTTCCTAATGATAAATGTCAACAAACGAGATCAGAGCATCTTCCGCTGCTGTAAGGGAGAAGTGATTTTTCTCAATGTTTTGGGGTTGGTTTTTTTTGGATATACTGTTTCTCTATGTGGCTGAGAAACCAAAATAGGTCACGTACTTCGCACTGCAAAGAAGGCGAGTGTTTTCGTGATGCGTGGTTTCCAGCAGGATCCGCTGGCTGCTCTGGGACCGTCTGGTTGTACTCGGAGGGAAAATCTGTGTGCAGGGAGCCTGCTGTCTCCGTGGGTGCGTGGCCGGGGTTTGCTCAGTGCCGCTGTCTGTGAGCAGCTATCCTCACCACGGAAACACAGCCCCAGAAACTGCTGGAAATAACTTTCCTGAGACTTGTGAGGTTTTTCTGCTGGTTGGTGATAAAAATATAATGAATAACGTGAACAGCACCGTGATTGCTCAACAGATGAAGAAAATGAAGGATGCGGCAGTTGTGGAAGAACAGGGAAGATGTTCAGTATAATTGGAGTTGTGAATTTATTTATTTTTCTATTCTTAAATAGGGTTGTGCACATCTATTTCACATTAAAACTGGTTTTGAGTAGTGTTTTCCTTGCCCACATGATGAATTTGCACTGGACCTGCCATATAGAAGGTGAATTAGATAAAATCCTGATTCCATGCCAGTCCCACAGCCGAAGTATCAGAGATCTGCATGCTTTGCACAATGACAGCCACCTCCCTCCACATCTGAGTGGGTTTTGCTAAATTGTTCGTGCAGCGAGTCTTCTTCCAAGAAAAATCTGAATTTCCCAGGAAGCTACTGTCAGAAAAGCTGCTCGCTTTTGGGTAGGTGGGAGGAAGAGCTTCATCCTGCTCAGCCATATGTTAGTGGTAACTTAAACCCAGCAGGGTTCTAGGATTGGAAAAGGGGAAGAATTTGGTCACCTCCAGGGCTCCCAGCGCTCGGGGCAGGGTGTCACAGATGTGCCACTACCCTTCAGCTTGCAAAAATCCTTCTCGATGCCTCTGGCCTTGCAAGCACCTGGCTTGCCCAGAGCAGCTGTGGATGCCCCATCCCTGGAGGGGTTCAAGGCCAGGCTGGATGAGTCTTTGGGCAACCTGGGCTGGTGGGAGGTGTCCCTGCCCATGGCAGGGGGTGGCATTGGGTGGTCTCTGAGGTCCCTTCCCACCCAAACCCTTCTGGGATTCTATTTCTCACCCTGAGTTTGCTGCCTTTGCCCTCCCAGCAGGGCTGCTCCCTGCGACCTGCTCTTGGGCTTGTCTTCCAGCCGCTCTGCTTGGAAGCCTGTCCCTTCATGGGTGCGTTGCAACCAAGGGCTGTGTTGTTCATCTTCTCTTAAGCTGTTTTCAGTGCTTCTCTCAGCAGACAACAAGCTTTCTGCAAATCCCCACTCTGTAGCTGAAGCTTCAAGTACCTCCGGTGCATAAGAGCATCCCAGGGATGCTGCACCACTTCTGTTTGAGGAAACCTGCTGGAGGGAACTGGATCTTTACGCTGGGAGGCTTGGCAAGCCCCCGCAGCGGCGTTTCGAACTTGCTGTGAAATCTCAGCTCGATGTGCTGTACCGTCACACCGCCATTGGCACGGCGGTGATTCCTAGCGTGGATGCTCGCACGGGGAATCCTAGGTGGCCAAGCAAAGTAGGTCAGTTATTTTTAAGTGTTATGATTAATTTATAGATCGTGTAAATGCCATTATTTTGAAGAGGTTGGGTAGATCTAAATACGCGGTCTTATGCGATGGGCGGCTGTTTGGTGCTTCGCAGTAAACAAAAGCTTTTGCAAGGGAGAGCTAGAAGTAAGTGGAAAGGATTATTTTTAAGCTTTAAGCTTTGCATATCTGGAGATTTTTCTTTAACATGAAATGGTTTTAGAACAGAAGATCTTTCCTGCTATGTAGTGCTTCCAAAACCCTTGGCAGATGGGTAACTTTGTTTCCAAACATCAAATGTTTTAGCTGTTTAATGCCTGTTTTTAAGCAGGAACAGCACTCTCGGAGAATGTTCATATTAAGCCCGACAGGAATTAGACTTTGGAAAGAACTGTTTCTCTTACGTTTTCACAAAAAGTGGAGAATTATGGAAAACTTAATGCTACGCTTGAACTCCTTGAGTAATATGCAAAATAACATGACACTGGGGGGGAAAAAGAGGGGGAGTACCCTTATGCCCTGGTGTTCAACCCTCAGCAGTTACTGAAAGATGTGTATCTGCTTCCCTCCGGCAGGGAAACTGCCTTGTATCAGCAGAAGCTTTGCACACACACACACACACACACACACACACACACATCTTTGACATGCGGTATCAAAACCCTTGATGGCGCGTTGGTAGGAGCAGGATCAGTGCCTTGGGGAGAACGGACAGATGTGAGAAAAGGCGTGCTTTCGGATTTCCTGTCTGCCAGATGCTTTCCTCAATAGCCATGGGTCTTATTTCCACTAGTTGTCTTGATAGAGTTGGCTTTTTTATCGCTGCTTTATTGCTGCTCTGGGCAGGAGGTTACGTATCCCTGTTGGTGCAACCTGGAGAGGCGGTCACGATACACATCTAGTCCTTAAACTCATATTTGATCTTTGAACTACTAAAAGTAAATATTTGGTGCCTTATATCTTCCAGAGGTATTATATATAAAAGTGAATTTGTTCTTTAAGCCGAGCGGGTCACAGAGCTGAGAATTGCTGCAGACGCCAGCAGTGAATGTTATGCTTTAGACAAAGGATTTTGCACAGTTCCGAGTTTTCTTAGAAAGGCAGGTCTTGGCATCGGCGTTCGGTAACAGGAAACTATTCACGGTATTTGCGGACTGTAGAATTTATAGAATAATAGATATGCAAAAGGGCCGCAACAGCGCTGCAGGCTGCGTAGTAATGCGTAATGGAGACACGGTTTTTAGCTGTTTGCAAAAATTGGCTTTCTTGCAGGAGTAAGATTTATCAGGTTCTCACCTTTTTAAAGATAGAATTCTCAAGTCTCTTACCTAAATAATGTATTCTATTTTTTTAATATTTTATGGTATTGGTGGCTTGGGAAAACGGAAGCTTACAGATCATTTGCAGAACTGCCACGTTTTGATGGCTGGGTTTCTTGTTCAGAAGACTTCAGGCGACGCTGAGTTTCTGACACGTGTTTATAAAAAGGGCACTGTATCGGGAGGTCGAAAGTTGATCTTTCAGGGCCTGGAAAGCCTCGGTGTGCAAGCCCTGGGAGGCAGGCTTACTCTCAGCGTTTGCTGGGGTGGAGTGCTTGCACGGTGCGTGTTTAGCGGTGGTGGAGCAGCAGCACACAGGATTTTGGTTTTGCAGGCTCTTGTCAATCACACATTCTGATTTTTGCCTTAAATCCACCTATGTGATTCTAAAATCCTGTCTTATCTGTAAGTTTTAAACCTATGGAAATGAAAAAATTACATCTATCTTCCCCTTTTCTCATAGTGCATGTAAATGTTTGCGTTTCCCCTGACGTGGGCTGTACAGCCTTTCATACTGTGCACAGCTCGCTGTGTTTGCTCCGAGGTGTGTGCTGTAACTCTGGGCTTAATCCTTGCTGTGACAGCTACTTTCACATGACCATCTGTAATACTTGGTGGTAAAATCTTTTGCTCCAGAAAGACCATTGACCAGTAAAACTCTTTTTTTTTTTTTTTTTCCCCCCCCAAGTAACTACAGTTGAAACTGGTCCTGCCAGTTTCAGTCCTTGCGTTTGCTTTCCATTGGAGCAAAGGGAGGTTATCTTGCCGAGATATGACTTCTGATGCCCTGCATTGTAACATTCACAGGGTTGTTAACAATTCCCTGCCTGCTTGACAGTGAATTTCAGATTTTGCTTCTATAAAATTGTCCGCTTTGCCAGGAAGGTTGAAGCTTTCTTTGCAAAATGTTGCAGCGTAAGAAGTATCCAACGAGACGCTGGGCTTGACTTGTGGCATTGCTTTCTCCTTAACAGCTGGCGTGACTGACGGTGGTGCACGTTTCCCCTTAAACACTTTCCCAAAGTAGAAGGACTCGTTGGGGACTGGAGTGCGGTTTCTCATTCTCTTCTCTTTGCTGTCAGAGTGAACCCACCTGAGCCCAGTGTGTGGGGTTGCAGAGACCCCTCCAAACGGGAGCTGGCAGCAGAGGAGCTTTGCTGTGGCCAGAAGCCAGCCCGGAGGCAGACCTTGGATCAGATGAGTTGCGTTTGCGACTGCTCGAGGACTAGAGGCGGGTGCCATGCCCTGTGCACGGTGGGTTTGTTCTCTTGGCATCCGAGTGCCCTCTGCAGGCACTCGCTCCTCTCGTTCCCAGGATGAGGTTTGGTCTGTGGATTGCAGCAGGTCCTGCGTGATGTGCATTGCAACCCCCACCCTCTCTTGGTATCCAAGTACAACTCGGTCTCTTTGCTATTTGCAATCATTTCTCTTGGCACATGCTTTTAAAAAAAAATAAATCTTATTCCACTGTTGTGCATCCCAAGCTGAATATTTGTCTGGATGGGGAGCAGCAGTCTGCACAGACCCCCCCCAGCGCCCCATTCTTTGCAGGCTGGGGCTGCGTGGGGGCCGCTCGTGGGTCTGCAGAGGATGGAAAACGAGACGCCGATAAAACCAGCGCAGCTGCGAGAGCAAAGCTCACAATGCTGCCACTGTGCCGCGGAGGTTTGCGCTGCTCGGGGAGCTGCAGGAGCTCCTGCTCCACGGGGGTGACCGGAGCCAGGCAGCTCCTCTGTGCTTAGCCCAGAACTGTCTTCAAAATAATTTATTCTGAGTGTATTTTTTGTAACCCAACAGAGCCCCCAGCTTGTAGGACAAGGAGATCAATCTTAAACAGGTGCTTTTTATTTTTTTTTCTTTGACTCTATGTAACTGCTTTGCACTACATGGCAGACAGAAAAACCAGCTGTGCTGGGACTGAACACGGGAATGGCAGCGCTTGGGAGGAACCCCGTGAGGGACTTTTTGTACCAGCCATCGCCAGGGTTAGTCGCGTTTAACCTCGTGGGCTTGAGTCAGGCTGGTTCCTCTTTCTATGGGACTGAAAATTCCCCTCTCACCAGGAATCTACAGTAGGGTAGAGCTGAACAGTGGTGTTTAAATGGGCAAAAATCAGAACGGAACCCAAATCAGCTACTGAAATGAATACAGATTTTTTTTTTCTATATTTTGGGGGTGGCGGCACAGTGTTAGCGCAGCTTTGTTGCGTGTGGGTTCAGACAATTAATCCCACGGCTGCTTTGAATGTTTCATGAATATTAAGAGTCTTCCTACTGAGCAGTTAATTGGGTGCTATCACTTTAACCACCTTATTTAAATTGAAAAGCTCTCTTAATAAATGACAAATGTCGGCGTGAAACTCCGTGTTCAGTGCACCGAGAGCAGGCTGTGTGCCTGCACCTCATCTACCAGCCTGCTGGAAGGGGGCAGAGAAAACCTTAAACCCCCGAGTCTTTGCTGGCCTTTGGCATCTCAGCTGGGACGTCGGGTTGCAGCTCCCACGTTGCTCTTCTGCCTGTCCGTGCCACCGTCCTGGACATCTGGGAGGGGACAGAAGGGCTGAGTTCTTGGAAAGATGTCTCTGAATGGATGGGCAAGACACAGTTAGAGGAGTCGCATTGATAACGGGTGTTGTATGAGAGCAGAAATTCAGGTCTTGGGGTTTATGGCCACGTCGGATGCCTGATCTCAGCGGTGTAACTTGAACCGGTCAGATTCTTGACTCGGGTGGGAAAATGTTAAAACGTGGCTCGGAGAAGTTGTGTGTCCTGTGCCTGTGGATGTGGCTCGGTGTCAGAACTGTGCAACAGCTGGAAGCGGAGTAGGGATTTTTTTTCTTGTAGTAATCTTGGGCTTTAGAAACAACAAACTGTTTTATAGATCACCAAAGAAAAATATGAGGTCTGTTTAGGAGAAATGAGATAAAATCCCCCTCTCCGGGTGTGAAGAGAAACTGTTTTTATAGGCTCATGAGAGTAATATGAACAAAATTAGTTAAACAGGTTTTGGACCATCTCTTTGGGATGCATCCTGACAGCCTTAGGATGTGATCCTATTGCAAGTCTTTCCAGGCTGAAGGAAGGCTTGTCTCCTCCGTGGCTTTTGTTAGCCTTCCCCTCTGTTAGCTTTGCCTACAGTTGAAACTTCAGTTATCAAAGATGGGAAAGTCTTGTTCTTTTATGTCAGCTTTCCTCCAGAGAGCATCTTAAAATGTACAAAAGCTGGAGTTATGCTGTTGTCCAGCCTTACGCTGCTCCTGGAAAGGCTGCACCTCCTAAGGTGAGCTGTGAGCAATTACAAGTAGTCCTTCTTTCTTTTTTTAATTAAAAAAAAGTAATGAAATAGTAAAAAAATAAAAAAAAAAACCCAAACCATAGCAAGTCCTTGCTGTTTTAGTGGTGGTTTAGGGTATTGCATTCCCAGTGTTTTATAAAGCGTTAGCCTGTGTCTAGAGGCAGGATTTCACCTTCAGTCGGTAGTTTGGAATTGATGGTGTAAAATCCGCGTGCTCGGCTGTTTGTTTTGTCGTTCGGGAGCCAGCACGTGCCAATCGCCGTAACCCCGTGTTTAGACCCAGCAGGTTATTAACACGTTGTCTGAGAGCACTGCTGTGGTTGTGCTGAAATTGCAGGCTGCAAGCAAAGGCTTCTAATCGCCCGGCACGTGGATTAATGATTTACCAAATCGGGCTGGAATCACTGTAATTTCAGAAATACAACAAAAGGAATCCAAAGCTGCGAAGCTGAGTTGGGAGAACTGAAGCTGAGCGGAGCAAGGCTTAAAACAAAGCAGATGGCTTGGACCGGAGAGCACAAACTTGTCTCTGCTGATGGTTAGAAATCTTTCATTCCATGCATGTATTCAGAAAAGCTCTCGACAAGTGTGCAACTGTCTGTACGTGAGTTTTGTCTTCAACCTGCAGGTCCACTGATTTTCTGCTGAGGTGCTTCCTGAGGCAGCCGGCACGTTGGGCTGCTGCTCCCGGCATGGCTTTGGGCTCCTCTGAGCAGAAAATCGCCGCTCTCCATCCCTCGGGGCCACGTTAAGTGTCACTTCTGCCTTCTCCTCCTTGCTTTCCGTCCTCTCACCCTTAGCTCCCGCAGTCCTCGTGGAGCTGGCTGAATGTCTGACCGCCTCGAGATGCGATCCCTCTTCTGCAGGTATCCGCAGGGATTTCTTTGCCGTTGGAGCGATGCCCTCGCCTAGCCTCGGGTGCAAGCTGTTTGCATGAGCTGCCTCGAGAAAACGGGGGGTTACGCACCTGCTTGGCTGCTTCGTGCTCAGCCTCCAGGCGATCTTCTGGGTTTATTTCCAGGCTCTGCAGCTGTTCTTTCCGCAAGCCAGGAGCAGGGAGAAACATCGCTTGGCCTGATTGACTCTCCTGGCTGTGTCCAAGCTGTTGCAGGGATGCTCCTTGTTTATCCTCTGCTGACCTGTTAGAACGAACCGACCGGTCCTGGGGACAGCGGGGAGCACGGGGACCTTTGCCCAGCACTGATTCTGCACCGGTGCTGGACAGGACCACAGGGGTTTCTGGATTTTTAGGGGTATTTTAGAGAGGCGTTCTCCTCGGTGAAGAGATACAGGGATGTCTCTGCTCTAAGTCGGGCATCTCAGACATATTGATTACTTTTAAAACTTGATAGTGAGACACAAGGCGAAGGATTTCTATGGGCAGAATCCTCTAGGTGGGTTCCGTTTGGGCAGGAACCGAGTTTCTTCAGCGCTGGCTGTTTTTTCGCCGTTTGGGGCTGCGGGGCTGGTTGAACATTGTGCTGAGGCGCAGCCCTGAAGGAAACTTTCGGGACTTTCTGTGGTAGGTTAGAGTTTGAGAGAAGGAAGCTGCGGTGTATGAAAAAGAGCTGATTCACTCCCAGATAGAAATATTGACAAAAAATAAGGGAGATATTAAAAATCCCCAGTGCCCTTGGGAAGTAACTGCAGAGAATCCTCAGCTGTCGTCTGCCCGGCGTGGGACACACAGCACGTGCGTTGGCACCATCCTTTGTGTGTGGAGGGCTGTCTCGGATGGAAATACCTGTTAAAAACTTCTATTTCTTCTCTAGGAGTTATTCCCATATGGCCAGAGTGCAAAACGGGGGGAGTTCTTGCCTTGCCACTTGAAGGCAGTAGGGTGAACTCTTAAATCATCCAAATAAATCTCCTGGGGGAGCCAAGCGCAGGGTTTTGTGGTAGATGTGATGCGAATGTACTGCGCAGTGTTTAAAAATACATGTGGTGTGGAGAGCGGTTCTCTGCAACCTGGCTATCAGGAAAATTCATGCGGTGCTTTGTTGGTCAGATTTTTGGCTGTGTTTGCTTCAGTTTATAAATAAGTGCCGAGAAAATGAGTACTTTGTTGTAAAGATGTTTTCAAGGCCGCGTATTTATATTTTTTAAAGAGAATCGTGGAAGACAAGCTGACAGTTTAATGGTGCGTGATGCACTAATAAAAATGTCTGTGTGGCTGCGTTTAATCCTTTAAAGGAGAGAAAAGAAACACGGTGGTTATCAGCATTCAAAAGGCAAGACGCAGGCTTAAACGTATGCAAAGCCTTGGAGAGAGACTGAAGAAATGTACTGACTGTGTTGCAGAAAGCTTCTGACAGGCACATCACATCTTTGAAAGTGAGATTTGAATTATTAGAGCTGCCTTTGTTTATTGAATTGAGCCTGCAGCAAGAGGATTATAGGAAGAAATACCGTGCAGGCTCAAGTTGCTCTGGCATAAATCTTAATGGGTGATAAAATTTACTTTATTGAGCTAATTCTGTAAGGAAATGGAAATAGATCTTTGAAAGATGCAGGTGTGTATTAAATACCTAAAGAAATAGACTTCAAGTGCATGAATGAGCCTCCCCATATGGAATCTAGCTTGCTTTTGGCGACGGGTAATCCTTTTAAAAGAGACTTCTTCAAGGTAAACTCCAACAGAAGAGTTTTTGTTTCATTTTAAATTGGGAATGCGAGGGAAGGATGCAGAGAGTCATTACGCACGCTAGTGCCACGTTGAGGAAGGGCAGAGACCATTAAAATGCCATTTTCGGAGTTAATTAAGTGGTATTTTGAGTCGATGCTGGTGTTCTGATTTCTGTTCACATATAGCATGTTGTGTTCATGGCATCTAATTTCTATTTTAAGGAACTTGAGGCCACTGCATTATGAAATAATGTCGGGGAGGGGGGATCTCCCATCCTCCATAGGGTTTGTGCCTGTTGGATTTGATTAGGAAATATGCAAAAGCAATAAAGGAGATGGAAAAACCTCAGCAAATATTTTGGGATAGGCAGACATACCATCAATAAAGCATTGCAGTGGAATTTGGTTAGTTAAATCTCTTCTAAAGCTCATTTAATAATTCCAGAGCCTCTGCTGGCGCTTGGATGTAGCCAGCTGTGATTTGTTTCAAGGTTAGTCTCTGACTTCTGTTTTATTAGCTTTTCAGTTCGTATTCTTCCACTTGTGCAGTTTCTCAAGTGAAACTACATAATGGTTCGGCTAAAACTGGGATCCTTGAGATAGGGGCTTGAAATTGGAAATCTTCAGAAATGTTTAATGAAAGCTCTGCGTGAGGCAGATGTCAGGATTTACTCTTCAATTGGGTAGGATTGCGGTGGGGAGAGCAGATTAGGCTCCTTTTGCAGCTGATGTGCTGTCTAGAGGAAGTGACATTTATGCTCTTGATCCTTCAGTGATTCTGCATGTCAAGAGCCGAGCCTTGAAATTCGTCAGCAGTGCTGTCTTAAGAGCAGGCAGGGCTGAATAAGAGGATTTTTACAGATAGAGGGGGAAAAATTCAGCTCCGATGGCCGTTGCAGATCCTTAAGTACTTCAATTTTTCCTTCTTTTTTTTTTTTTTCTTCTTCACATCTCCCCTGTAGGAAATCAGAGAAGGAAATCACTTTGACTCACCCACCGGTACATTTTTGAAGTTGAAAAATCGGAGATGCATTAGGATTCAGAGACCTCCCTTTGCTTAAGGTAAGAAAAGGAGCAGATTCTCCCCGTCCCCTGCTTAACAGATGTCTGTATTCGGTTAACTCTTGGGCTGGACTTTCTGTGACGTGTTTAAAATGTTTTGCCTGCAGTCGATGCCTAAACAGTTAACGTTCATCCACGTTAATAACTCGCAGCTGCAGCAGGCATATGGCTGCGTGTTCGCAGGGGGTGTCCTGGCGATACCCAGGCTCAGCCCACCCCGGGCTTCGTGCGGGGACTCCACCAGCGCGTTCGTGGTGCTCGGGCAGAGATGAGCTGGTTGTTTTTGCTTCCCAGCTGGAGGGCTGTCATGCCTAAAATCTAGTTTTCAGAGGTTTTTCTTGCCCCTGTTCGGATGGTGAGTAAGCTCAGTAACTCCTGAAGGATGCTGCGGGGGGAAATAGGGTGGAGGTGGTGAAAAAAATCTCACTTCAGAGAGGTAGTTGCATGAATTTGCTGAGAGGTGAGACTTGGTGAGCTGTAGTTATGTTTCCATGGTATCCATAAATGACTCCGGTGTGAGAGCCTGTGAGTGTCAATGGTGAATTATTCCGGGTAGGGCGGTGCATGGGAACAGGTCTGCACGCTGGTAGCCTGGCTGTTTGTTTTTATGTGGGAACTGTGTTAATTACCTTCTTTGGTGTGTTGTATATAATTATCTGTGCTGTAAGCATGAGCTCGGTAGCGCGGACGAGGCAGAATTTTTAACCTGTTGTACTTGCATACAGAGGCTTTGGGATGCTGTATAAAATACACGTATTAAACTACAGCTTGGCTTTCTAGAACTGATTTTTCAACTGGAAGTTTCCTCCTCATGTTAAATTTACTGATTTTTTTTATTTTTTTTTTTTTTTTGTACTTAAACAGTTTCTTTACTAGTCGTGGTATATCTTGCTGTGCTGAACTTTAGGAAAGCTCATTCAAAAGGAAAGATGCCCAAACTCAAAGGTAGAAAATCTTGTCTGGGGTTTCCAGCGTGTTACAGCTGAAAGATAAAAGCTCTTTGGGAGCGGCTGTACCCGACATGTGATTTCAAAGCATTTCAGAATGATTAAAGGAAACTTTAAACTTCTGCCCAGTAATTAATACAGGCTGTTCTTGGGTGTTTTAATCTGAAATCGGTAAGTTATTTTTTTCTTTTTTCAGGCTTTTGCTGCTGAGTTTGTTCAGCTCGGGGTGAGTGCTCCTGTGGATGAGGTTTATTTCAGCCCTTGGTGTACAGACGTCAGGCCCGTGCTGGCGTGTGTGACCTGTCGTTGCCAATTACTGCGGGCAGCAGGACTGTCTCGGGCGCAGAATGCTTTAAATTCTCTCGTTGCTTTTGAACGAGCAGGAAAGAGCATCTGTGTTAGCAATTAAAATCTGCAGTCAGAAGCAGGAAATGAATTTTTAACCAGACGGACGAACTTGTTTGGAAACGAAGGTGGCCTTTGCACAGCAGCATCCATTTTGTGTTCCTGCACGGTGCCTTTCTGTCCTGCAGCTGGAGCAGAAAACAAACACACCCAGTCCCTTGTGGTGGTTTTTTTTATTAGGTGCTTAAGATGTTCGTTCTTCTATCACTTGCTGTATTCTCCAAGTCTACTCCCAAATTGTTTGACTTGTCAAACTCATCATCCTTCCCAGACTTCTTCAAGCTTAACTGATTGTAGAATTTGCTTTTTATTAACATCGAGGCAATAGAATCTGAGAGAATACTCCTGTTTAGTAGGGGAATAAAGTTTTGCTGCCAGGTTTTAAATATATATCCTCTTAAACCTGCTTAGCAAGCTGCTTATGTGAGCATCGTGAGTTTTTATACTGGAGTGAAGTGATGTGGTTTTTTTTTCTTTAGGATGAAAGTAGTTGAAGATCTGAATTGTGAGGGACAGATGAAATTAAGCTGCAGAAGCACTGATGGCAATCTCCAAAGCTTTAATGTGTTAATGTAGTCTAGGCATTATACATATTTAGAAGCAGTCTAGATTGAATCCTGGAGAAAAAACAGAGTTATTCATAGACTCCTGTCTTGATTGTTTTTTTCCCATAAGTGATGGATGGTATGAAACAGTGGTTTGAAGAAGGTGCTAAAAATTATTTTGATCTGTTAGAGCTGTATTGGATATTAATTGCCCCCAAGTTCAGCGTTGGCTTAAAAAATACTGTGGAGGGTGGTAGATGAAAGAATGATGTTTGCAAAATTTCCTAGCTTTGCGTAAACCCTTTCTTCCCTTCATGAATTATTCAAATTTTCAAGTTTGGTGTATTGCTGTATTTAATGTGTTTTAAGTGACATTGCATCAGTTCAAGTGGCGAAGGAGAAGATCTGAGTGGACTGATAATTAATCTGCCGGGGGAACAGCAGAAGGGAAGTTACTGATGTAGACTGGGGGGTTATTTTATACAAACAGGGAGTGTTTTAGTGTCCAGTACAAGGGTATTTTGATAGACCAGGACTGGGAAGCGTTCTGGAGCCGGTGTCTCCATTCTAGCGCGTTGCCTTGACCCTGGCTGGAGCCTCTGGCTGCCCTGCGATATAAAGTAATAATTTATGGGCTGTTGGTGGGGTTGAAAGAGAATGAAGAGTGAATGCATTGAATTCCTAGATGAAAAAGGGAGCCTGTAGCATCCAGAAGAAAATAAGTTTGTACTCGTATTTTTATGCTTGAATGTTGAACAGAAACTTTAGGAGAATACTTTGCTCTTGGCGAGGGACATGTGGGGGTACAACTTCTTAAAGAAACGTTGGCAATATTGGTGAAAACAATGTTTTCCCTCGGTGTTCACTCGTCGCACTCCCTGCTAGAGGTGCCGGGTAGGAGCAACCCTTTGGCTGCACCCTCGTGGTAAATACACCCGTGGGATACCAGGTTGTGTCTTTGGCTTCTGCAACACCCTATCTTCATGGAACATCTCCAGGTCAATATCGCCTTTCCAAAGCAGCAAGGGCATTCCAGATTATCTTTGGAGGCTGATGCCCTTCTGTGTTGATGGCCTCAATTCTTGTTTCTAGCGCTGGATGTTAAATTACCTTTTTCTGTAATAATTCTGTGTTGCTTTCTTGCTCTAGTTGTGCTTCAGTGGTACCTGTTCAGCTGCAATAATGAGGATGAAGTCTTTCTAGGTTGCTTGATCTATTGTATTTAAAAAACCGAGTTTGCACATCTAGGGCACCTGCTGAGGTTTGAGATCGGCTCCATCAGTCCCTCGGTAAAAGCCAGGTGGCCTTTGGACTGCAGAGGAGCTTTAAGCTTCTCATTTTATATTTCTGCTTGGTGTTAATTAAGAGCTCAGCTAACTTGTAGCTAAAAGCATCTGAAAAAACTGTCATTTCAGAAGGTTCTTCTGAACTCTGCTCAAACAAAGGGGTGTATCGTCCTGTGACTGTCCCAGCGCCGGCACTTCTGCGCAGCCACCTCCCAGCTCATCAGGAGCCTCTGGGATCTGCTGCACCTTGGCTGGGTGGAAGGAGGTCTTGCAGCGAGCCTCCTAATTGCTTCTCGAGTGGCCTGATTCCCTTGCTGGAAACAGATGTGTGAGCTTTCCCTTCCTCCTCTGTATTTTATGACCGTGGTGGAGTCCAGATTGGCGCATCCAGAGCCGCTTCCCCAGCGAGGTGGCTTTCTTTCTCCCAAGGACCAGCTTCTGGTTGGAAATTTCCCCAGCTCGCTGTATTTTGTGTCGTTTCCCCATGGAGGTGGCGGGCTGTTGCCCCGAGCACACCTTTCTGTAGCTGCCGTGGAAATGTCACATCACCATATTTTATTACCCTAACGGGGGAATTTGTTTCTCGAAGCAGATGGCGAAAAGGTGGTTTGGTTAATTGTACCTACTTGAAATAAGTGACTAAATGTGCGTTAAACCGCTCGTTGATTAGCCCAGAGCATCTTACTGGTGGGTGAGCGATGATGTTAGGTTACAGGCTCCAAACCCCCGAGGAGCTGGGCAGGTATCTGCAGCTAAACTAGAACCAGACAAAATGTTAAACCGACTGAGAGCTGCTGGAGCCTGCCAATAACCAGCCTTGACAAGGGACGGTGATGGCCATTTGTTCTGAGGAAAACTTGCATCTTAAAGAATTTTTCTAGTAAATTCAGCATTTCTCCTATAAAATCTCTTTTGTGCTGTTTGCTTGCAGGCTTGGCTCGTAGGGTTATACACATCTGATGGTCAGTGAGATAAACTGGTCTTACAACCACCTCCTTCACAAAAGGGGAAACTATTTTATTTTTTGAGAAATACCCCTGGCAGAAGGGGTAAAAGCACTTAATAGTTAACTAACACTAATTCTGTGAAACCTGCAACAAAATAGAGTTTGTTTTCTAGCCCAGCATTTGGGGCTGTGTAAAGCACGGTCTTTCATAAGCGTGGTGTTCTTCTCGTGCTGTAGGAGGTCCCAGGTGCAGCAGAGATGCTTGTGAAATTCTGCCCCTGTGTTCCTCTTGCTCGAGGAGTTGTTAACGCTCTGGGTGTCCTGGCGGGAGGAGCTCCGGCGCTCGCTGCAGCTGCAAATCTCCCTTTATCTTCCTGCTGTTCCTGCTTTGGCAGAGCGTCCCTGAGCATCGCCCAGCCGTGTAAATCGAAGTGAAACTGGCCCAGGAGCCAGCTGAAGGCTGGGAGATGTTGCCATGCTCTCTTGAGAGTATTTTGGAGTTGTGTAAGCAGTTTCTCAACAGCAAGGGTTGTATCTAACACAACAAAAGGAAGCTGAGCTAACAAGAATAGCAAAAGGGAAAACAAAATATTTTTCAGTAACCTGGTATTTTTTAGTAACCTGATGTGCCCAAATCAAGTTGTTGAGAGTGGCTCTTGCTGCAGGATGTCCTGGGCAGCTTGGTGACGATCCCAAACAGCTTTCTCTGGGCTGGGGCATGCACTGGCTGCAACTGGAGCACGGGTGACCTTCCATCACCTGGACACCTTCCTTGAAGGTGCTCCTTGAATTCACCGAAAGAAGTAGCACGGCTTCCTGGTGCTGCGAGGAAGCATTCTGGACACTGTTTTAGTACATCTGTTGCATGATGAGGTTTCCATTAGTGCCAACTAATTACGTGGGCCACGTTGCATTTGAGTTGCAATTACAGTGACCGATACACAGTAATTAGCTTTAATACATGTTTCTGTGTGTAGGGGAGGTTGAATTGCTCACTGTTTTTTGATAACGATATTGCTATTTTCCGTAATTGGGTTTCCCCTGTCTTCTGCAAGTGACTCTCGAGGACTCGCAGCCCCTGGAGGAGGAAGATACAGCCACTGACAATTTCTTGGAGATGAGTATGGCATTAGTGCTCGCTGGCAGCTGTGCTAATGGCATTTTGTACGTCCTGCTCACAAGCAAATACTTGGTCTTTGCGTCCATCTAACAACATCAAGCCGTACAAGCGCGTTTCCTGTAACGCGGTGCTAGCTTCAGCTGAAATGGAAATGCTTTTGGATCAACCTCGTTGGGCTGCAGTGCCTTACATCAATGGAGGTAGTGTGCTTACACGTCTTGATGGTTGGTTAACAGATTTTTCATCAATCCACGTGTTTTCTGCAGCAGCGCAGTGGCACGGCAGCCCACATCCCCGCCTGCCTGTGTCTGTGGGGAGGCTGCACTGAAGTCTTCTCTGCTGAAATATCAGGAACACGCCTGGTTCGTGTCGTGCCTGGCAACCGGTGGAATCAGCAATGCCGAGGGCAGAAACAACCGGTAGTTTTGTCTTTTTTGTGCCTTTACTTGGTACCTTCCAGGCACCACCATCTCTGAAAATGATCAGCGATGCTAGGAAAGAAGTCAAAACTGCTCTCTTTGCATTATTAGTGCTTGTAATGCATAAACCAGAAATGCTTATATATGCACAGAATACTAAATGCTTACATTTCTGCTTAAAATGTTTACTTTGAAAATTCTTTCTATTTAATCTTTCAGCAAAGCTGCTCACACAGAGATGCCATGAATCACTTTATCCCGCCTGTATACGGAGCCTCTTGCTGCAATGCATATTGCTGAATGCGTTCAGCATAAAGAGCGCAATCAGCGAAACGATTGTCAGTGCTTAATTGCTAACTGGATCTTTGCGCGATTGCAGAATTTTCTGGCAGTGCTGTTGCCAGTTGCTCAAAAGAAAACCCCCCCGTAGAAAACCCACTGGTGAGTCAGTTGTGCTCGCAGTGCTACGTTGCCAGTGGCAGACCTAGCGTTAATAGTACAAACTTTTTCAAATAAGATGCACCAATAAAGCCACAACAACATTAAATACGTACTGAATAACTTGCTGTTAAATTTCAGATAATGCTTCGAAGTGTATTGCTAATAAACCATTTTTCCCGTGGCGTGGCGAGTTCCATCTGTAGAGTGATTTCAGCGTCTCCATCTTCATAGCGCTTCTGCCTGGAGTGACGTGGTCAAGGTTCGTGATGAGGTATAGTGTCCTTGTCCGGCTCAGCACAGTGTTTTTGCTGTGTTGTCACTCGATGAATGACCTGATGGCAGGACAGCCATAACCTGTCTATAAGGCAGTCGTTATGTTCATTTATAGATAGAATGATAAAGCTCTCCTCCCTCTGTGGTTGTTCTTCCAGCTCTGCATGTCTTGTTCGTCATCTTGCACGCCGGCGAGCGGGGAACCAGGATGAACCGGAGCTGTGCTCGCTGGCTTTCGCTGTGGTCAGTCTGCTCGGGTGTCGGAGTTTTCCTCTCCGCGGTCAGCGCAGAGTCAGGTTTTGAGGTCAGCCGGTGCTGCTTCCGAATGCTCTCCTCTGAATTTCTTATTTGTGGAACCGAGCTGAGTGTCTGAACTATGAAGACATTCATTACATCTCGAAAAGGGAACCTGTTGAGTGGATTTTCATCAAGTGGAGATTTCCTTGAGCTTGTTGAATGCTGGAGGCTGAGTTAAACAATTGTGTTTTCTTGTATTTTTGGTAAAGAGATTTTCCTCCTTCCTCCAAAGAGGCAAAGCTATTCAAATCTTAAAGCACTTCAGCTTTAACCTCTCTAACTATTTGCAGAGTGGAGACTTCTGGTCTCTGGAGTATCTTCTGGTGACCTGAGCATCTAAAATTTTTGCAGTTTTGGGAAGTGGTGAGCAGTGCTAGTTGTTCGCTGTGAATCAGCGGGAGCTAACAGCAACCACTGCATCATCAGAGGGCTGAACAGGATATTCAAACATTCTGCTGCCGGTTAAAACTGGAAATACTGTGTTTTTTTCTGACGTCTGTGCAGCAAACCCATATCTATACTAATGTAAAAAAAGGTGGAAGTAGTGCAGTTTGTATTTAGATCAGGAACTCCTGCTGCAAAACGTGCTCTTTCTTGCTGTAACAATGCAAGGTCTCGTAGGACATCTAAATAAAAGTATTTCAGATCAGGAGGTAATGTTTGACTCATCTCTTCTTCCCCGCTTCCTCCGTCAATGCGTGGCGTGTTTCCTGGTTTAGACGGTGTGGAGGGAAGGTCAGTGCTGGTTCTGTGGCTGGATTGCTTGGGAACCTTTGCATCACTATTTTCTGTTCAGTTTAGGTATTTGTAACTTGTGGCTTGCTGTGGAGAATATCCTTTGGGGCAGAAACTTAAAACCTACGCAGTGTCTTAAGACAACACTTATTCCATTGGAAAACGTGTGGGTTTGGAAAAAGAAAACATGGGTTTAGTCATGGACACCTCGCTGGCTGCAGGCTGTGCGTGGAAGGTCGAGGCTGGTGATCTGGAGCATCCTTGGGATCGGGTTCATCTCCAGAATGTTGAATGGGTTTGGGGTTGACTTGGGTTTTTTGCTTGCAAATAGAATTTTTGCACATGCCGATTGTTTTGGAGATACTTCGTAATGAGGGAATTCTGAATTATATTGAACTTGTTGAATTTTAAGCTGTTCTTAAGGCCTCTTAAATTTGCTTTGTGTCTCCCCAAAACAGCTAACTTGATTGCATCCTTCCTGGTTTTTTTCCTTCTTACTTTGAAATCTTCCTTGCTATTAAGCTTGTGGTGGTGACGCTGCCTACCTTTGCGGGAGAGAGGAAGAACTGGGCACGCTGACGTTTCACAGCAGTTTATTTAAAATAGAAAAATCGACTCCTCCTTCTGCAGAGCAGGATTTGCCTTGGAAAAACAGGTAAACCACAAAACTGAGTTTCTTTTAGCAACCGGAACGGATGCATAAGGTGGTGATGATTTAACCTGTTTTGGAAGAGAAGAGAATATTTTCCTACCGCTTCTGACTCGCTGTCCCGATGCATTATGTGTGTGTGTTTGTGTGAATACCTGTTCATACATTATTTACTGACACGGGAGAGGCTGGTAGTTTACGGTCCATTAGATTCAGTCTCAGAGTAGTGATCAAAGACCGCACGCCTATCGCAAATCATTCCCTTTTACCTGGAGTGCCGGGGGAGATGGAGGGGACTGTGGCCTCTTTTTGCAGGAAAAACAACTGAAGAAGAGCTCTGCCTTTATCCTGCTTTTTCGTGTTAATAGCTGGTTTTCCATCAGTGGAATTCTGTACGAAGCTGTAGGTAAATCGTGGGGTTCTGAGGATTTATATCGCGCAGCTTCTGTGACAATATCCCTGTCTTCTCAGGATAGCGAATGCATCTTTGCCGGTTTAGATGGGGCTGCTCAAAGTATTGGGTGTGAGTATCGAGATCCAGTTTAACTGGATCCAGAAGGACTCTGTCGGCAGCAGCCCTGGGCCGGTGCCTGCCTGGGTTTCTGCAGGAATAGCAGCTGTGTGGGTACCGCTGCCAACGCCTCGGTTCCCCGCTGCCGCAAAGGAATTGCTCGCAGGCTTCGGGCAGCGGCTCTCCTACAGGCACGTGGGAAAAAAATTTGCAATCCAGAAGTGAAGTGGTGTTCTTCCTGAAGTGTGTAGCAAAACTCCTGTAGGTTAATTTGTGTAAAATAAGATGCAAGGAGAGAGTAGAAGGAAAAAAAAATCAGGTTGGGGAGGTGGTGCAGAGAAAAGTCAGGGAGTAAAGATGCTGAAGATGTGAGCATCTGCAGTCTGGTGGTACCCCTGGTCTGTTCCCATAACCATGCCTCCACCGGATCCCACAGCGTTTTGATTAACTTGCACGGCAAGTTGCAAGCCAATAAAACATCTACAATAAATGGAGCTGAAGCGTCGAGGATTAAAAAGTGCGTGCTGACTTCCTTGGGTGTTTGTTCTGTGATACGGCTTTGCCTCCCTGCCTGGGAAAAAGGATAGAGCATCGCTGAACACGATCCTGCTCCCGGTCAAACGGTATTTTTGGCTGAAGAAGACAGTTTTCTCCCCCCACTACTTACTTTTTAAAAGTATTTGGTATTTTAAAACCCAGAGGAGATTCTGTGTGGTGGGTAATGGTGTGAGGGGTGCAGGGGTTTGGATGGGCACAAACGGAATCCGAAAGAGTTGTGTGCAAGAATGTCTGACAGGTCATCGGCTCGGCTAATCTGGGATGTTCGGAAGCATTTGGGGAGCAGAGTTACTTGGGGGAATTTATTGACAGCAGCTGCTTGTGTGCCGACATAGTTTGGAGATGAGATCGTTGCTGTCGGGGCACCACAGGATCCTCGAGCATGAGAAACTTTGCTCGATGGCTGCGTGGTGTTTGGTCTGTCCTCCTAGCACTGAAGGGATTAAACCCACCAAACAGCAGCTCCTAAAGCCCTATCGCACTTTTTTTTTTATTCTTGCAGAAATCCAACGGGGAGTATTGCTGGAGGGCCTGCAGCTGCAGTTGATGCAATCCGAGAGCCCGTAGAGGAAATAGAAACCGTGGTGTAGCCACAGACCAAGGTCAGCCTGTGCTTGCTGGGGTCGGGGTTACTCCACTGACAGTTATTTCCCTTGGAAAACACCAAGTATCTGTTGTTCGGGGCTTTTTTTTTTTTCCCCCACGATATTCCTAGACTCTATGATTGACGCTAGGATTTTTTGCCTCGGACTGAGCCCGAGAAGAGAAGCAGAAAGATTAGATTGTCGAGAGCAATGAGTTTGGGTTCCAGCTTTTTATTGTGTGGGTCGCTCAGCGTTTAGAGCTTGAAGAAATTTGAGGGACGCTTCTTAAAGAATAGCGAGTATCCTGTTACAAGATGATAATTTGGTGTATTGCAACAGGAAGGGCAGCTAAAATCCATCGTGAGGAGCGGAGCCAAAGAAGATCGTTAGAGACTCCCTCTGGATTAACGTCGACTGTAGATCTGCGTTCGGAGCTGAGCGTTGGCTCTTCATAAATTCTTTCCTGAATATAGGAAACTGCAGTCAAGACATCTTCAGCCCCCTAATTATTGAGGGGGAAGCAGGGAGGAGTCCGAGGCTAATGGAGAACAGGGTTTCATAAGGAAGAGCTGTTGAGTATCATCAGGATATTTGTGTAAGTTTATGATTTCTGGGGTTTAAGAACCAGTTTAATTGCTCTGACGTGGCTGGTCCAGGGCTCGTTACAGTTGTTGCCTAGAGAGCGAGGTGTGATGGAGGGACTGTGCATGCTTCATCGATAAAGCTGCTCCTCCTCCTCCGCAAACCGAGGATTCTGCATGTAGGGAACGAGCTGCCTCCTGCACACGAGCTTGATCAAAAGCCCTTTATCCAAATGGAAATTAGGCAAGCCTCATCTTTCTAATCTATTGCGGATCCAAGGAGTTTGGAGTGATTTCATCTTTTTTTTCTAGGCTGTGAGAGGCAATTCAGCGCAGCTGGCCCTCCAGCCCCCCCGAGGGATGGAGGTCCGGTGCGTGGGAGGGTGCGTGGCATCCTGCCCGGGGAACCCCGCTGGGCTGGGCTGGGCTGCTGGGGGTGTTGCTCTGCACGGAGAAAAACCATCCATCCCCTGCAGGCAGCCCCTCTGGAGAGCAAAATCCAACCCCCCTCACTGGGGGGGAGCCGAGGGGTCCCTCTCCTCATTACGAGAACGCGGCCGGAGGGAGCAAACTCGGACTCCGTGTTGTGCACCCACAAAAGGGAGGAATCCATGCATCCACGAGCTTGTAGGGCAAGTCCTGGGCTTGATGTCCGGAGACAGACCAGTAGAATATAACTTTGGAAGCTGCTTGCTTACTTCCATTTCCTTATGTTCCAGAATCTCCAGGTGAAGTCAAACTTTTTTTTTTTTTGAAAGGCTAAGACTCTTTTCTTTTTTGGAATTGAATTACTGTGTCTTAAGATTGAGCTAGAGCAGGGGAACTTGCTTGGGAAGAGTTTGAGAGTTTAATCATCTGTTAAGACTTTTTTTTGTTAGGGTAAGTGTGAGTTAACCTGAATTTTGAAGCACAAACCGGGAAGATGTAGCCGGCAGAATGTGCACAGACATTTTTGCCTCGGTACAAAAGGATGCTTTACAGGCTTCTACTTTGAGCTGTCAGACAAACTGAATAGAGCCATTACTGTAACATCTATCCTCCATTAACTGTTTCTAAATGTTGTAAAGCACACCGAAATAATTTATTTCAATACAATTATTACCTCTTTACTAGTGAATGACATGAAAAAAGGAGTTTCTGGAGGGGATGCGTGGACACTCGGGCTGTGCATAAGATGTGAGGCTGCATCTCCTGGGGACAAACCACTTAAGTCCCATTAGACTGGGATGAAATTAAATCAACTGCTCTAGGAAATGACATAAACATTCCGTAGGAAAAAAAGAAACAACTTTGATTGTAACAACTGGTTTTGATATCCCAGCACTGGAGCAGAGAGTGTGTTTGGAGGGGATGAGACCTGGCCTTGAAGAGGGCACTGGGAACACGGCGTGGATCTGTCCCTGCTGCTGCTCTCGGGATCGCCTGTGTCCTCCTGGAGCGGCACCTGAAACGGGTCAGGGTTCTGGCAAGGCTGAGCAGAGCCGAAGGCTTCCTTCACGTCTTGTAAACTGTTCCCATGTGTACACCCATCCTGTTGGCTTTTTGTCATGACAGCCTGCTGGAGTTTAATTTGCAATGACATATAAACTCCAGGTACTAAAAAAAAACAAAAAAAACAAAAAAACAAACAAAAAAAACAAACAAAAAAAAACCCCAAAACAAACAAGCCAAAAACCACTGAAAAAGAACTGAAAAAAAACCCCCAAACAAATAAAAAACCCACCAAAACTCAAAAAACTCAAAAAAATCCTGAAGTTATCCTGTTTAGTGGGACTTCTGTCTTCTTGTTGTGCAGTTGGTTAGTCCTGTCTGAATAACCTGCATTTGTAGATTTTTTTTTTTGATTTTTTTTTTAATTTTCCACACCACTCTCTTAGTTTTCCACTGTACTTGCGATGCTTTCCCAGCTTTGCAGATTTACTGGATGATGGAGATGATAATCCCCGGTAACAGAAAGCACTGTACAGAAACAGGAAAGCTCTGTGCCCTTCCACTGGATGCTCGAGCTGGTGATGTCCAGGAGCAGTCGCTTCCCCAGCCCTGTGCACCCACCGTCTGGAGCAGCCACTCGTGCCCGCGTCCACCCGTGCCTTGCCTGGGAAAGTGCTGCGTGTTGGTCTGGTTTGATGCAACTCGGTGGTGCTGGTCTTGGTCAGGTTACACACACCGTCGGGAGCTGTTCCTGGTGGAGTTACTTCTTAGGCTTGTGTTTGGTGTAAAAAGTGTAGATTTAAATCATATTAGAAGAACGGAGACTGACCTAACGCTTAAAATATTGGGGTAGAATGCTTGTAAAACGTGAATTTATTTTTCTAGCAGGGATAGGCATAAAAAAAGTCACAAAAACGAAGGATTTGGCACTCCAGTAGAATTTCAGTGTCTGGTATTTCCTGCTGTCTTTAAGAATGAAGTCTGTTGTTTGTTCCAACTGGCAAAACTAAACTTAGACGTGGCCTTCCCAAACAGAGCTGGAAAACAGAGAGACACGGTATCCCCCAGACCGGTCCTGCTGCTGCGTTTGATCTCTGATCCTGCAACTTCAAGTTTATTTATTTTTTTCTAGAATTTTTAAGTTACAAATCCCGGCAAGCCTGTGTTGGGTTCTGTGTTGGATGTACAAGTCTATAATAATTGCAGGTGTGCATCCCATTTTTTTTGGAAGCAAAGAACCGAAGGAATCTTGAAAATCAGCAGAGCAGAGGAGCCAGGTACAAAAATATTCCTCCTCTCCCCATGCAACAGTTCTTTGCACTTTACTGACCTGTCTCTCTTCCTGAAAGGAGAAATCTTCTCTGAAAACGTTTTATCTCTTCCCAGCAGTCGTTCTGACCTCTCCTTTCACTGCTAATTTTTTTTTTTTGCCTATTGGATGTTTAATAGTAATCACCTCCTCTACTTAAAAATAAATAATTCTCTGTCATCGCTGTACAGAATAATTCCTGGCCAAAGCAGTTTGCTGTCGAGTAGCTTTCAGTGTGTTTTTCTATCGCTTCTGATTTTGTTCTGCCCTCCTCTTTTATCAGCTCTTCTAAGGAGCTGAAAAGTAGGATGAAAAAAGGTAAAATGAAAGGATATCTCTATCTGATGCCTTATATCCATGCCTGTATGCATTCATGAGCTGTATCCTAACAACCAGAGTTAAAGTTTCTGCGGTGCCCGAGGTAGGAGCTGGCTCAGCCTTTGTGGGGAGCTTCCATAAAAGCAGGATTTGTGCGTTATCTTGGTCTCCCCAGAACTGCTGCCTCCGAGTAATCTCTGGTGTGCTGGATGTGAAAGAATCTCGAAACAGAAGGTTTCCAAACACATTTGCCAGGGTTAATGCCAGAGTCTAAACATAAACTCTGCCGAGACAGACTGTTATTTGGAGAATGAAGTGCCAGACAGAGCCTGATTTTTGAAGGATTAGGAGAAGGAAACACAGCACCTCTCCCCAGAAATAGCCGCCTCGTGGATCAGAGACCCTGCTGCCGAGTGTTTGCTCTTCTGCCACGACCCTGTTCTGTGACCTGCAGCTTGGACACCGCTGCCTGGTGCGTATCTCCTTCTGTACCCATCCTTAGGAAGCCATAGGTCGGAAGCGGGGCCGTGCGCGGGCTCTGCTTTATTCCAGCATCGCTCGGGTGCTGCTGGTGCCCCTCCACGGTGGCTTATGCAGCTGCTTGTGTCTCAGCCAGGCTGTTGGTGAAGCAGCAAAATTTCTCCAAAACCTTTAATTCTGCAATTGAGTAACTAACCATCACTATCTCCTTCCCGGAGGACCACCTGCACAGATCGCCAGGGTTTGCTCAGCAGGAAAAATGAGGCATTTTTACCCACTTCCTCTAACTTAAACCAGATTTTATTTATTTCTCTGCTATAAGGAGTATTACTTCCTTAACCTCTGCTTTTTGCACAGTGAAGGAAAAAGCCAATGAAACTGTACCTCCAGGGTATGTGAGGGTTGTGAATGGTTTAATGATAAACTGTAAACAGCAATGAACAGAAACTGGAGGCTTTTGGGCTTCCCAAAAGGTTTGAGCTTTCAGGGGAGCACTTAGAAGCCGCGCAGGAGGGACCTGCTAACGCCTTGGCTGCTGTGACACCGCCTCTTGCCGGGCTCTGGTTTGCAGAAGCTGTGCATCCATCGCTTGCTGGAAGATAAGTAACGATTGACTGCAGAAATTACATGAAGCTCAGCTAGCAATTGCCGAACAAAAACATTCTTTCGTGAAGATGTGCCTTCAAAGTTCATCTGCTTGATAGGAACCGTGTGTCATTTCCAGGGCGAGGTGTGCGTGTTCTCCGAAATCCCGTGCCTGCACCTTTTACGTGGTGGCAGTGTTCACACTAGGAGGGTTCTTCTATTTTTATTTGAAGGCTGCATGCGAGCAGGCATGCCAAATACTTGCCAGCTGTCCGAGCTGTAATTTGGAGCACGCTTTGTATTGAATTCTTGTCGGCGTTGTAATGAGTTGGCAGCAGGAGTGCCTGCAGCTCTGTCCGCGAAACTCTGTCGGGAAAGAAAACACCACTCTGGCTCTCCCACTAAAACACAGGCTGTGTATCAGGCTGCTTAATGGTAGGAAGAAAATGGTGGTCGTCTAAATAATCAGGATTTTTTAGTGAAAACTCCTACAGGGAACCTGGTAGGGAAGAAACAAAATTTCAGGAGGCAAGAGGTCTAATGCAACCGGGGTCACTGGGCTGTGCCGCCTCTCTTCTGTTTTCCTTTTCTGTTTGTGTAAAAGGTGTCTCGGAGCATGTGCTGAGAACAAAATAGATAAAGGTGTTTTTTCAGACTGAAGGAAACGCGTGCTGCTTTGGCTGTTTGATACTTGCAGAGGTTATTTCCCAGTTCATTAGGAGAGCAAAGGAGAGGGAGCTCGGCTGCGAGCTGGCTTGGTGTCACTCCCGGGTGACAGCGTCATGTCACTTGGTGAAAGAATTCGGTTGCAGAATGTAGTTGCTAACGTGCACATAATTGCATGAGACAACTTTCCAGTGTTTCTGATAAGCCAGTAAAATGTAAAGTGAGAGTGAAAAAAATCTCATTTTGATCCTAGGTTACGTCTTCACATTAATTTCCAGGGAAAAGGCATCCGCCCGTGGGATCGCCTGCAGCCAGGCAGCTCCTTGGGACTGGCAGAGAGGGGTTTTTTCAATATTGCCCTCTCTTTACAAAAATGAGGAAAGAAAGCTTCAGGCTTGGCATTTTGGTTCATGCAGTGCATGTTCGGAACAGAGACAGGTAAACGAGGGATCCGGATGGCTTCCCCTGCTGTGGGACGTGCTGAACTTGTCCTGAAGTGGGCGGTGGTATCTGGGGGGGTAAAAGGAGACGTGGATTTTTTTAGTTTTGTTAAAGCTGCTTTGTTAAGCACAGAGCCTATGGCATCGCTGAAGTTCTGTTGCTATAAGCCACAGAGATGCTGTTGAACCTCATGATGCGTGGCTGGATGCTTTGTCCTGCGTTGTTATAGTCTGTGAACCTCCAACAGTGGAATTTATGGTACCGTTCATAAATCCAGCCTAGCATTTGGTTGGGAATTCTGTATCTGTAGCTTGAAAAGCAGGTGTTTGGGTTTTTTTCCCTGAAAGACCCTCCAAACTTTACCCCAGGTGTGTAGGTTTGATAGCTGTTCACCATGCCATGAAAAGGGGAGCAGGAGGGAAAAATCTTTTTTTTTTTTTTTTTGTCTTACCAACCTTAAAGACGGACGTGCCTAACGTTGAGGTGCAGAAAGGGATTTGTTCTGACTTCTTAGGGCTAAATAGACCATGAGTTATGTGGCTTATCCTCTCTCCAGTGACATGATCAAAATTGAAATTACTGCCGCTGGGATGGATCGGTCCCGGCATTAAAGGGGCGACGGAGACTTCAGCATGTTCCTGTTTAGGTGTTTTATCTTTCTTTGCCTTGTAATTAGACTATTCCTCCACCATGGCTCAAACGTAAAATACCTTCCCACCTCTAAGATGAAGGTTATAGTGATTTAACCAGCTGGCGGGTGCTGCAGGCTGTCTGCCAGCACATTGTCTGTAAATCAGCGGATCGGTCCGTGAGAGGTAGTGCTGCCAAAACCCCGCGTGTTCTTTAGGCGTTAGCGTGTTTTCCCAATTCTTCTGTACAACAGAGCGGGTAAGGAGGGGTTTGGGCATGCGATGTGTTCTGAGGATCGCAGCTGTAATTGTAGCTGTTCACTGTTCTGTATCACACCCCGATAAGCAGTTACAACTTTCAGACAAAAAGAACTGAGCTCAAATGTTTATATTTTGGGAAAGAGAAATAGTTGCAGTGAAAACCATGATGAGAGCGGATACAGGCACTTCCATAACACGTGTGTGCGGAGAACTGCTCCCAGGGCGGGCTGGCCATGGGGATTTCTAGTCATTTAACATTTTTCCACTCTCCATCTTCAGTATAAAATGCTTTTCTTTTTTAATAAGTCAGTAACAAATAGGAGCTGACACGATAATGTAATGGTTGCCAGCGCTGGTGATTAAATGTGACCTGTGCGGAGACTGCAGGGCTGGAGGAGCTGGTGGCAGAGATACCGCCGAGGCTGGTTTTAAGGACAAAAATGGTGTCAATCAAGGTATTTCCCTGGGGTAAAAACATGTGGCTTATTATTGTAAATAATTGGGCAAATGACACTATTAGGAGCCTTTCAGATCACTTGTACTCGTTGCAGCTGCGGATTTGAGTCGTTTGGATGCTGGCTGGCTGTCCTCCTCCCTGGTGCCATGCCTTACCCTTCATGGATGGGGGGCTGAAGCGTCCCCCCCCAGGACCCACCAGCTGCAGGGAGGGAGAGGGGGGCTTGGGGAGAGGGAGAGTAAAGAGGGAGGAAGGCCATGTGCTTGCTCTTACTTTCTTGAAGTCTGCTTTGTCTTCTCCAGGGCTGTGATCAGATGCCTCGTTATGAGGAAGGTACTAATGATGTAGAGGAACAGAACGATCCGATTGCTTGCTCTTGCCAGCCAGGCTGCACGGTGGGATGGAGCTGATGGTACGTCTGCGTCCACACAGCAGCACACGCTGCCTGCGGTCCTCTCGTTCAGATGGTTTTTGTTTGTTCTGAATGGTTAACCCACAGCGAGACCTTTCCCAACAGTCCACTCATCGCATCCCACCAAGCAGCACTGTAAAGAAAAAGGCGTACGGGGCTTTCCCCGCTCGGTTTGTTGTTTTATTTTTACTTGATGAAGACAAATAGTTGGAATGAAGCGTTTTATGTTGTTCTAAGAAGGTGAGAATGTGTTGGGGAGCAGAAAACCCAGCAGCTCTAATGCCTGGCAGTGCCGTCCGAGCACATCCCCGTGCGAGCTCCTGGGGGTTAAATCCCGTTGGCGGGTGCAGTGATTTTTCCCGTAGGTCCCAAATCACAGCTGTGGCTGGTGCTGTCCCGAGAAGCGCTATGGAAAGGGACCGGGCTGCTGTAAGCCCACCGCTTGGCTGGTTTTCCCTTTCCAGCCCAAAGACAGAGCCCAGCTCCCTGAAATAACGCTGCGAGGTTCCTCCTTGATGCCGCTGTCTCGAGACTCTCTTGGGCATCGCTTTCAGAGCCCTAATAGAAGGGAAACTGATGAAATGGTTTCATCTTTTGCTTCATTAATCTGCCTAGTAACAATATAATATTTGATAGCATGGAAAGAGGCACTGTAATGCCTCTGTAAGCAGCAGCTAGGGTTTGGAGTTATTGTTTGTGCCATTAGTGAGGGGTTTAATAGCTTAATCCGTCTGGAAAGATTTATTAGACTGTACAATAAACGGGCTCGTAATTACAGCAGCAGTCCCTGCTAACTGCTTTCCCTGATCTGGCGTAAAACCCGTCGTTGCCAGTGCAGGCCAGGGAATGCCTGCCTAGCATCTTAGGAAATTTTTTTTTTTTTTTCCCTATGTAGTTTAGATTACTATAGCTCTTTGGGCTATACTCCAATTTTAAAAAAAAATTAATGCAGGCTGATAGATGCTTTTCAAAGTGTGCAGCGTATGCAGGAGTTGAGAAAGAAGACTGCAGGACCGACCTAAAGCGCTCTTGTGTTTCCTGTTGACTCCATTTGTAGAAAAGTGGAGGTTGCAGGGGACGTCTGGAGATCATCTAGCCCCACCTCCTGTTGAAAGCAGGGCTTCGTCCGGGCGATCCAGCGCCGCGGCGAGTCTGGAAGCAATTTGTCCACTTCGTTGCAATGAAGCATGCAAGTTTTTTCCAATTTTAAATTTATTTATTTTTTTACAATTTTAGATCATGAACCATTCCTGATTGCATGACAGTCCATGAGTCACTAAAACCCTGCTCGTGTGGGGAAGGAAAGTTTTGCTCTAACTTGTGTGAACTGTCTTGCGTCGCTGCGGGGATGCCAGCGCTGATGCTGGGATGAGACGGGAATCGCAGTTTCTAATCAGAGACGATAACGTTGGTACCCCCAGAGAAGTACTTTGACTTTTTGAATTAGCAGCAGATTTTGCTGGTGCTAATAATAGATGTGTTGGTACAAATAAAACTGTATTAGGCTGTAATTGGGCTGGAGAGCTGCAGGCTAAGCTGCTTCACTCCGTGTTTCAGATCCTCTCTGTGTAATCAGCCCCAGATGGAGCACTGGGAGCAGGGAGGATTAGACAGTAAATCTGGGCTAAAGCGCCCGCGGAGGGGCTGGTAATCTAGACTCGGGTATGGCAGATCCATCCTCGCTGTTTGTACAGCCTTGTAATTTCCCAACGCTTGGGGGAAGAACAAGCAGTCTTGACAATACGCTATCTATTAAACACGAACCGAGCACGGGCTCTGTGCAAATCAACTATAAATAAAATATTAGAAGCTGGGCTTGTCCGTTGGATGCGGGTTGCCCAGGTCAGCGTTCTGATAAACTGTACGTATTGCCAGAGGATTTTTTTGATGTTTTTTCTCAGTGAATAACACCTCCAGGCCCAGTGTGTGGCAGACAGCGCTGGTTTGTATGCGTAGCGGGGAAGCAGATGGGTAACGGAGCCAAGGAGCCAGGAGGAGCAGGTTGGGGATGCAGGTAAAACGTGTTTGGGAAACACGGAGCTGTCAGGAAGCGAGATGATTCATAAACAGCTCATTTGAAGACCTAAGTGAGCTTTGGCAAAGGATCTGAAATTTTGATGTTGTTACAATTCAAAAAGAATTTTCGAAGTTATTGAAAACAATTCCTGAGTTCTTTGTTTTCCCTTTTAAATACCATCGCAATGACTAGCCCAAGCAGTATTTTGCTGTGTAACAAACAGGAAATGGGGAAAAAAAATTCTGAGGTTTCTGTGTAACCAAGTATATATTGAAGTCCTAGTCCCGTTGCTTTATTTTGTTAAATTGTGCAGTGTAGCTCTTCTTTAAATATTGAGTTTAACGTATCTCAGATTGGCAGTCGCCGTTCAGGGGTTGGTTTTTTTTTTCTCTGCGCTAAATAGCTTAGTCTGGCATAGAGGCTTCAAAGTAAATAGGTAGCTTATCGCTATTCAGCAGAAATCCCTGCTCTTAACTAAAAAGACCATCTTTCTTCCTCCCGAGCACACACCGAGCTGGTGTGTTGGACAATTCGGAGACCTCGGAGACTCAGCAGGCAGCTTACTTTTGATTATTGTTTAAACGCAGAGAATTGAAATGCGAATGCTTTAACTTGCTGCCAACCGAGGTGTTCTTGGGAAATGTACTTTGTGATGTGGTTTCTCGAGTCCTCGCTCAGTTATTTGTTCAGGAAGATGTCTGGTATTTTTAACCAGCTCAAAACACTTTGTGCTCTTTGCTCGTGCGAGTAGGGCGGTTGCAGAACCGTGGAAGTCAGGCTCTTGCTGCACGTGATGCATCCTCTGGGGCTTTTAATTCGAGTTAAATGTGAGTCATCTCTGCTGGCTGGAGAATCATTGATCTGGTTTATTAAAAGCTGATCCATGCAACGGGAGCAAAAAAAAAAAAATGACAGCACTGAAGTAGCCAGCGGCAGCTCGTATCGCATGCTGATCCGAAAGCGCAGTTTGTATCTGTGTCGCCCAGGTGAAACGGGCAGAATGGTTAAAAAGAAAGAAAACCAGTGGCCAGCAGCTGTGCATTCATCCTGCTGTCACCGTCACCGGTCACTTGCATAGACAGGACCTTAAGACGCTGTGAGAAAGCTTTAATTTTTTCCTCTAGCCAGGGCAGAATGCAAACTGTTGTGTTCAGCATCACCACATGCCACTGTTTTAACAGTTTTTCTTTTTTAGCTCTGAATGCCAGTGAGGCTTGAAAAGCACCTGAAGATGCTTTTTTTTGGGCAGCAGGACCGTGCCGCTCCTTCAGGGTCCTCCTCACAGCAGAGTCTTCCCATTCCACCTGAAATACGCTCAGGCTGGAAACCCAGACCCTGCGAGGACCGGTGCAAGCACAGGAGATAAAATGCTCTCACGGGCGGCAGCAGCAGCTCTGCAATCTCTGCGGAACCCAAATCTCACTTTCTGGAACAAGATCGGGATGGTAAGTGCGAGGATTGCTGCAGGTTACTTGGTTTCAAATGAATTCCCCACATCCCATCGATGAAGACTGGGAAAGCAGGAGTGCTTTTTGGCGTGCATCCTCCCTTTCCCCCATCCCGGGAGGCACAGACTCCGGCGCCTGGGGAGCTGCATCTTCCCACCTAGGAACTACCCCGCGGTCTGGAGAGCATCGCTTACAACCCCAGCCGTGCGCAGAACCGCTGCAGCGTTGCCTGCTGGATTTACAAATGGTTATATCCGAGAGAAGCCTCCCACGTTCATCCTGGGCTTCCAAGCTGAGCGATGACGAGAGAAGCACCGGGATGGATCCTGTGCCCAGCGTTTCTGCCCAGGACTTGGTGCCTGTCCTCATCTCCTCACACCCTGCTCTCCCGCAAAGCGCATCCAGTGTTTCTGTGGCTGGTTTTATGAGCTTTCAGCAAGGGAAGAAATTGCATTTTGCTCTTGTGTAAGGGCACTGAAAAGGAAAATGACATAACGAGAATTGTAAGTTAACTATTTTAGCTCTGTTTGGAAAATACAATATGAAAATGGATTTGTGCAGGAGTGTGGGGGATGAAACCTGTCCCTGCTCGTACTAAAGTGAGCTACAAATAGGGAGGATCTGACAGCTGTGTTTTATAATGACAGGGGATAATTTAGCGTGGGTAATACAAACTTCTAAAAAAATCAAGCTGAAGGGTGGAGGTTAATGACATGTCAGTGGTCAGATGAGTTCAAGAAAAGGCTTAAGATCTTTGGGTGCAGGTAGGGTGAGTATAAATAGCACCACGGAAGAGTCAGAAGGATCCAGCGGGCACGTCTGTGCATGGAAGAGTTGCGTCAGTCTCATCGCTTGCTGCGATGGAAAACTTCTCCCTAACAGAGGAGGGTGTGATACAGCATCTGCTGTAATTTAACGTTTTCAGATTAACACTCCGTGTAACTCCCACTGAGAGATCTTAAAGCAGCTAGAACGGTTTAGTGAAATAGGCATCTTCTAATGGCGCTTGGAAAACGAAAGAGATGCTAGATATCACGGTCGTTCTCCAGGTAATTCCCACGCCTGGAGGGGAGCGAAGTGATGAACCGGAGAATTACCGTTTGGGGTGATGCTGGCGTTGATCAAAAGGAAATGGTCAAGTCAGTCCTCATGGAAGAAGAATGTGTGTGTGTGTGTGTATATATATATATATATACACACATATATAATTTTCCCCTGGAGTACACAGAAACCTGGCAATAGTCTGGACTTCAGAGAAATTCTTACTTTTAATGTATTCAACACCATTTTGCAGATCGAAAAAACCTGTCTTACCAGGGACTTCCTTAGAGAGAAAGACATCTATATTTTTAGAATGCGAATAACTTGGTTTTATGTAAGAGCTGAGGACCAGAGCTGAATCTGTCATTCAGACACACAGCTGGGACTGCGGGTTCCTCGTTCACAGCACGGAATACCGAGATTTCTCCTTTTTCCAGGCGTCATTAATAAAGCAGCAGTGCCAAGATTTTATTTTTATTGAACCTAGTTGTTCTGTAGGTTAAAAATAGTGTTTCGGAGCCTTGACACCTCTCTTGAGTTGCCCAAGGAAGCCAGGCTTCTGAGAAGTATTTGCCCTTCAAATCCTGGAGCTCCAGGACTACTCGAGGGATAAGGATCGACTTTTATCATAAAGAGAAGCTAGGGATGTCGTCCTGCAAAATGCAGAGAAGAAAAACCTGGGTCTCATGGATCTGTTACTTCATACCTTGGAACTGCTTCCCTCTGTCGTACTCCTTAAATCTTTCAAGTATGGGATGATGAAATCCTGTTCATAAGAGCAGCAAGGGAATAAACCAATTTAACACGGTCCCTTTGAGGGTTTAAATTACCTCTTGCTACTGTTGAAATTCTGAATTCTTTTTTCCTGCAGTTGAATAAAAATCCATCTATCCATTGAACGTGTAATAAGCTTCTCTCCTGCACTGATGTTTCTAGATATTTTTTTTCAGTGTCTGGTGAGACTTAATGTGATGGTTCTCTGAAAATACTCCGCTCTTCTTTCTGGGTCCTCTTCATTTATAGTTCATAAAAACTAAATATTTCAGCAGCGTTGCCAGGAAGCCGCGGGTACTGCTGGACCTGACCTGGAGCATCTCCTGCTCTTCCACGGAGCTTTGTGCTGCTCCAGATTCTCTGCTGTCTAAGGCAGCAGGACCCAGATGAAACATAAGCCGTGCAGAACGGTGTAGCCAGGACCTTTGGCAGCTATGAAAACTCTTTCAAACCATTGAGTAACGAGCGTGGGGTGTAAAAACTGTGGTGGTGGTTTTCCTTCTTTCCCTCTCTCCCCCATCCTCAGTTAATCCAGATGGTTTAATTAATTTTGAGTTTTATAGGTAGAGGTGAGGGGT